>CABHPQ010143804.1:0-24667 GCA_902168405.1 Peromyscus aztecus
TCGAGACAAGGTTTCTCTGTGTAGCCCTGGCTGTCCTGGAACTTGCCCTGTAGACCAGGCTGGCCTCGAACTCACAGATCCACCTGACTCTGTCTCCCAAGTGCTGGGATTAAACCGGTGCTGTGCCGCGCCCGGCTGACCATTTTGTTTTTTAATTTTAACCTTTAAACAGTTTCTTCTCAGCAGTGTACAAGGGACTATACTAGCTTCTCAGCAGTCATTATCTCTTAAATATTGCGGACTAGCAAAAACAAACCTCACCTTTTAAGAACAGAAAGACGAACTTAACATCTAGTGAAAACTGTGGTTCTCTAACTTTAAAAAAAAATAGATGTTTTGTAAATATTGGGGTTGTTTTGTGTGTGTGTGTGTGTGTGGTTTTTTTTCTCTGTGTAGCTTTGTGCCTTTCCTGGAACTCACTCTATAGCCCAGGCTGACCTCGAATTTAGAGATCCGCCTGCCTCTGCCTCCCGAGTGCTGGAATTAAAGGCGTCCACCACCACCACCCGGCTGGATCTGCATTTATAATCCTATAATTCTCCGGCTGTGGTGTCACATGTCTTTTAATCCCAGCACTTGGGAGACAGAAGTCAGTGGATCTCCGAGTTAGAGGACAGACTGGGCTACATAGTGAGTTCCAGGGCAGCCAGGTCTATATAGAGACACCCTGTCTCAAAAGGAAAAACAAAAACCAATGGTTCATGATAGAATTCAAAACTCTAGAAGAAATGTGTAGACTTGGTTAGGGGTGAATTTTGTTTTCATTTATTGAGTGTGCATGTGTGTATGGATGTAACCTTGGGGACACAGCCTGCCTATGGAAGTCCAAAGACAGTTTGTGTGAGTCAGTTCTCTCCTACCACAACATGGTTGCAGGGCTTTCATTCGGGTCTACCTTTACCTACTGAGATAGATCACCACCAGGCCTGGATCGTATGAACTTTTCTTTTTAAAGTCCAAACTATGTGTGTCTGAGAAATAATTTGAGTTGTGATTGTGAGTTGGTTTGTCATAGCTGTGATTATGTAATTTAAATTAGACACATTAAAATTAGATACTTTTTACTGAATCTTCAGGTACCATAGGCAAGTCTTTCCAAGGAGATGTCGATTCCCTTCTCCAACACCCACTACCGAATTCCACAAGGATTTGGAAATCTTCTTGAAGGGCTGACACGGGAGATTCTGAGGGAGCAGCCGAGCAACATACCAGCTTTTGCCGCAGCGTATTTTGAAAACCTTCTAGAAAAAAGAGAGAGTAAGCTCTTTTTTTAAAAAATAGGAATTTTTAAATAAACTAAGCATTTCGTTATGGTAAAACTTAGAATGGAGGAATATACCTGTCTCTGGCCTGTGATCTCCACACATATGCAAACACATGTCCACACACACACACACACACACACACACACACACACACACACGCGCACACGCACACACACACACACACACACACACACACACAGGAACACAAAAAACATACACATACACAAAAAAGAAAACAGTAACAGCAACAACAGAAACTTAAGATTGTGTTCATTATGCAGAAAGCCTTTATGAGGCAAGTGGTTTCAAACACAGTTCTTGCTGTTTGAAACAGTATGTACCAATTCACTCCCCAGGCCACTCTCTCAGCATTTCTCATCTAGCCGGTGTTGAAGGAGGTAGATCTGTTCTTATGCATCCCTCCTAACTGACTGCCTGCTCTTCCTGAGAGGATAATTTGCAGTTTTCTTTAAATTTTGATTCTTCTCATTTGAAAGTATTATAAGTGTTATAAAAATAATTCAACCCTCCTTAGATTAGATAAATTGGTTTTCGCTGGGGTATATGAAACTGTTCTTCAGCGAAGGCACAGAAACAAACTGCTCGGGCAAGTGAATTGCCAGTTGGGGAAGGTAATTTACATTCTATATATTCTCCAGGTCCCATCCTGCATAGAGACTAAGGTTTATACTAATAGTAACTATTTGATTTCGAGCCAAAGTGAGTTCCTGCACTTCCGTTCATAAATACAGTTTCCAGATCCCAGCCTTGAAGATTCATGACTCTGAGGGTCTGACCCAGTGGTCAAAAGGGGAATGATCATAATCCTAAATTTGTACTGAGAAGCTGCTCTTGCCTGGAACAGTCATGTTATATGAGCTTTGTTATCATTACTTTGGGCAGAGGAGACTAGAAATAGCCCCAGGCAGACGGATACTCCTTTGTAAATCATTTTACAGAGGGAAGAACCCAGAGCGAGGCTAGAATCAAAACAACTCCCATCCACACCAAACAACTCCACCCCTGTCCCTTATGATCCTGCCTTTGAAGAACTCCAAATTTCACCGATTTCCTGACTACTGCTGGTCTGTCCCATATCTAGTCAGGGTGAATATTTGCTGCACAGTCTGCAACATTAGCAGAGAAAAGCTATTAAAATCGTTTAGTTAAAAGTAGTAGTTTTTGTAAACATGAATTTTGTTATTATAATATTAATTTTGCAGACTCATGCAATAAAAATCTTTGGCCATTTGTTTAATTTTAGAACTTAGGAACATACCATTAAAAAAGTATTTGAGTCACTGTTACCAGGTCACAGTAATAAAAACAATTGGTGATGAACAGCCCCAGAATACTGGCTCTCTGATAAACAAATGATGAAAACCATTTGAAAACAATTAACCACCACACCCACTTCCACCTATGTCAACCGAACGTGAATTTCCAACTGATACAGTGTAAGAATTTAGCCTTCCCCAGCAAAGCCAAAATAAATCATCGTGGATTTCTAATCCAATCTCCCAGCCTGCAAGAATTCCCTTGCCACCATTTTTCACAGGTGGTTATTAGTCTTCATTTTTGTGGCAGGAAACCTGTTAATAAACAGTGTAAATGGTCTCTCAAATCAGTAGGAGAAAATGGGCTCTTAAATGATGCTGAGATAAAAATGGAAAAACAAAATAGCATCAATTCTTTATATCATACATCCAGATAAATTATAAATTGACTCCAGGTTTAAATATGAAAAGGAAACCATATCGATGCTAGGAGAAAATGTAATTCATCACCTAAGAAAACACCTGGTTTGCTTAGTTGCCTTCCTTGCTTCAAACCCCCAAACAGCAAGGGAGCAGATGGATAGAACCGACAACAGAAAAAGGCAACTTGTATGTGGCAAAGCACCATGAAGAAAACAAAAACACAGATAACAAACTGAGAAAAAATGCTTGCAATTTACATCCCAGTAAGTTAAACCTAATAAAGAGCTTGTAAAAATAGTGTGTCCTAACTCATTAATACCAAGAGATATCAACAAACAGTTTACACAAAGGCAAACACAGATAGCCCCTAACATGAAAATTTGGTCAAACTGGACCATAATAACAATTCAAGTCAAAATTTCACTCAACTGGGGATAGAGAGATGGTTTAGGAATAAAGAGCACTTACTGCTCTTCCAAAGGCCCCAAGTTCAGATAGCAGTACCACTCCTGGCCACTCACGACTGCCTGTAACTACAGTTCCAGGGAATCTGACTTCCTCCTTGTTTCCATAGGCACACACACAAATACACATAATGAAACGAAATTACACCCAACTGCCAACAGCCACTCCTGCATCATACTGTCAGAACGCCAAGAGTTTGACAGTATAGTTTGTAGATAAGGCTGAGAGAAATAAGCCCTCGCACCCGTTCCTACCAGAGATGTAAAGCAAAATCTAAAGGGAAGGAATTTGTAGTATCTGCCAAAATTCCATATTTATTTAACCTGTATCCCAGAAGCTCCACCTCTACACTTCTCATTCTAGCATTGTTTGTGAAAACAACCCAAATACACCTATTAGGTGGTTTTTGTTTTGTTTTTGTACCGGCCCAAACAACAAGGCAAATCAGTCCTTAATACCTGTAAAATTGTCAACCAAAATATACCATTCCTCTTTTAAGTTGATTTAGCACAGGTACTTGTCACAGTGATAAAAGCTGACGAATGTGGAGAGTTATTCCAGAACTTTGTAACTGTTTATGAAAGAACAAACCAAGTAAGTATGCTACTGTTGTTGGGAATGAAATTTGGAGTGTAAGAAAAAAAATTATAGTTAGTTTAATAAAACCCTGTAATCTTGAACCTGAATTTAGAAATACCAGTGTGATCTTTTCTCTTTTGTAATAGAAGCATCTCAGAGTGAGGCTCCTGGTGAAAAGCCAAAAGATTCACACGGTGGAAGGACAGGGCAGAATCCTGAGATTGGTCGTCTGACTTCCAACCGTGTGCCATAGCATGCTCGTGCCCATACATATATAGAGACATGCACTCACAGACTCATGCCTGCACACACTATTTTAAAATGTATTTTTTAATGGAAGTCTTTTCTGGCTCCCTACATTTTGAAACCTCAAAATCATGACTAACTAACTGTTAGTGGCTAATATCCCCTATATTATCATCTCTGAATACTATGTCCCATGAACCAAACTTGCAGTTTGTTCCATACATGTGGGATAAATATGTAAGAATAGGCTGACCATCTTTCCATCCCACAAAACAAGCTCCTAATTATTTTTAGGATTGCTAACAAAGGCCTGAGGAGCATCCAAGCACATGAATAAGCCATCACTGACTAAATTTTGGACAAAGAGAGAATCAAGAAAAATAATAAAACTCCATGGACCAGAATTCACCCAGGTCACTAAACATTTGTGAGCTCATAATGCTAAAATCAGTCACAAAGAACTCATCATCAGGCCACCTAGCAAAGTACTGGGAGCCAGCTGGTTATTCTGAAAGCTGGTAAAACCTTCTTTTTTTTTTTTTTTTTGGTTTTTCGAGACAGGGTTTCTCTGTAGCTTTGGAGCCTGTCCTGGACTAGCTCTGTAGACCAGACTGGCCTCAAACTCACAGAGATCCGCCTGCCTCTGCCTCCCGAGTGCTGGGATTACAGGCATGTGCCACCACCGCCCGGCCCTTCTTGTTTTTGTAAGAGCCATATTTCAAGGTAACCAAATGGTTGACTGTTTTCTTTATTGAGTCCACCCCAAAATAAGTACTGATTAATTTAGAACATTATCAGTTTGTACCCCTAAATAAATTCAGGAACAATCATCAGGGGCCTAAAAAATTATTTAAAAACTAAAGAGAGCAGGATATGACTTATCTTCTGAGATTAAGTACCACTACCAGTGAGTATTCTTGCCAAAACAATCAAACCTAAATCAGATGAAGCCTGCAAATCTAACTACCAATCTACAGGGAATTCAAGGGCATATGACCCTGTTAAAATCCCTAGTGTGGAGACAGTCGGAAATATCTGCACTGGAAAATTCCAAAGGAAAACTGGCCCAATTTCATCAACAAATAAATTGCACAGCAAAATAAGGTGGAGGTAAATTTTCCACTAAAAATTCTTTTATAACAAAAGGCATTATGTGTCCATTTTGAGGCTTTGATAGGATCAAGGTAAGTATATTAGACAATGGGGACAATTTTGGATAGTTGGCTAGATACAGGATGATTGTAAGGAATTGTTAATATTTTAGATATGTTAATGATGCATGCTTATATTGTAAAGACTCTTTTAGAGGTACAAATTTAAATATCTGTCGATGAATTAATACGGTATTTGGGGTTGGCCTGAAAATAACCAGAAGAAAATGTATAGATAAGATGATAAATGATGAGTGAATCATTGTAGCCTCTATGTAACATGCACATGGGGCCTGTTAGAGCATCCTACTTTTCAAGTTTGAAATTCTTCATGGTGGAAAACTAAAGAAAATTATCTTTGGATGGAAATACTTCTTGTCTATGTTAACTGTCTCCATAATGTGTCTCATTTGAAAACTTTTATTTTTCACTTTATCAGACTCCCTGATTCCTTACTGTATTTTACATACTTTTATGCAGTTGCTAATGCGTGTTTTGGGTGTCTATTTATTTAGAATATTGACATTTGTTCTTTCTCTCTCGTTTCCTTATGAGTAAATGTCCCTGGAAGGCTCATTCAGTGTTAAACTCGTCGTCATAATTATTATTTAGTAATTATTTATGCAGCACTGGGCTGTTCAATGTCAGTAAGATTTTCAGCTGTCAGTAAAGAACTTCTGATTTGAAACAAGAAACTCGTGTTCCTGTATTGTTCTAGATTCACTATAATGAACACAAAATAAGTATAAAATTATTTTTGTTATTTAGAAACCAACTTTGATCCAGCAGAATGGGGGGCTAAGCTAGACGACCGCTTCTATAACAACCACGCATTCAAGGTATAGTCCTATGAAGCTACCGAGTTTGGCTATAGTTTTTCTATCTATAAAAGAAATTATTATTGTCTCCCCCAGTTTTTGAGAAGTGTGTCAAACATTATTATTAACTTAATAAAACTTATTTATAATGAGAAATAATCTTCTGAAC
Source organism: Peromyscus aztecus (assembly GCA_902168405.1). Classification (NCBI taxonomy): domain Eukaryota; kingdom Metazoa; phylum Chordata; class Mammalia; order Rodentia; family Cricetidae; genus Peromyscus; species Peromyscus aztecus. The sequence goes on from CABHPQ010143804.1 coordinate 6,394, forward strand.
TATCTGAATTGAGTACTGATCCTTCACATGAACTTAAAGATGACCAACAGGAGTAGGAGCTTGATTATCACACAGTTACTCCCATCTCTTATTCTTTAAACTTTATTGAGCATCACAAGTCAAGAATTACATCTCATAAAATAAAACATTATAGTCCAATTTTTTATTTACATATTACAATAAGACCAATTTGAATTAAATATAATGGTAATGGTACACACTTTTAATCTCAGGACTTGGGGGCAGAGGCAGGTGGATCTCTAAGTTCTAGACCAGCCTGGTGTACAGAGCAAGTTCTAGGACAACCAGGACTACACAGAGAAACCCTGTCTCAAGATAGCAACAGCAATAACAACAACAACAAAAAGACAATAAATTAAAATTTTTTGGAGTACTACTCTAGACAGCTGAAAAATGTCATTTTCTCAGACGTCAGACTCCAGAGACATTGGCAAAGTTCAGACTTTAATGTAGGCCAATAGATTTGGAGAGTGTCTTGTAGAAGCCGTTACTTTGCATTTAAAAGTGAATTTCTGTCCATTTACACCTGCTTGTATAAGGCTGATGCTTTTATTTCTAGTTTTCAGACTATCTGCACTCATGGGTTTTTGGGTTTTTCTTTAATTGAGATCAAAGAAATAATATTGAAAATGTTATGCCCTTGTGTCACATAGAAAATTCAAGGTGTTTCTTTTACTTTGGGTTTCCAGAGTTTTATGTTATTCCTTTAATTTACATATCCTCAGTTTTCCATTTTCCGTGTTAAAGCCTCTCTTCCTGAAGGCAGTGAGCTAGCAGTGCCTGTATTTGGTAGGAGACTGGACTAGTCATGTCAAAACAGACTGAGCTGGCTCCTTCTTTATGCATACATCTTCTTTTTCCAAAGTGAAACTCACTTCCCTGGTTTAATATACTATTGATTTTAATTGCATAAAATAATAGTTGACATTTTCATGAATGTACATAAGGTGCTTTGATCAAATTCATCCTCTATTACCTTCTCTTCTGTACTATTGACTTAGTTTTTAATCTATAATTATCATTAAAAAGTCAACCTGGCTTCATATTATGGAATACAATGACTTTTATTGCTATTGTAGAAACTATAAACTTTTTTCCCTACGGTCCTCAAGATTTATTACCAAACCTTATCAACTTTCAGTGTGAGGCAGTCGTTTATCCCTTGAGTTTTCCTTCACTTCCATTTATTCCAAGACAAATTCTTGTTAAAAAAAAACTAATATATCTTTAATTTCCCATGCTTCTCAGTACCTTAACTTCCCGTTTCCCTTAAGCAGAATGGTCCAAGAGTTTGCTATCTTCAAAACAATGCCTATGTGGCCCTCTTTTCTCTTTCTAGGACCCAGAACAAACTGAGAAATGTGAACAAGAAATGTCCAAGTCACCTGAGAGAGAGGAAACACCAGTTATGGCCTTTGTATGTAGTATTTTCCACTTACTTTTGTATTCCTACACACAATGGCATCGCTGAGTTTAAAGTTGTGCACAAAATATCTATCAATGTTAGTTATAGTATTGAAATTAGAATTGTGCTTTCTAGATAGAGACTTAACGTCGGTGATAAACTGGCAGATTATTTTCATAAACTCATTCTTCCCTTAAAAAATCTAGATCAGAAAATCTTTCCTTGGGAAAGAGACAGACAGCTGAACTTGGGCCTCCTCTTGTCTTTCATATTAATATTCCACTTGGGGAATTTTTCCACTACGTGTTGCTGTTGCCACCCACCACACAAAGGCAAAGGTTAGAGAGAACTAAAGGAAAACACTTACACACCATCAAATAAAATGGCCTTACACAGTCTGGCTTACTCATGGTCCCTGCAAGGTCTTCTGTAAAAGTGCTTTCCTGCCTTGATATTCTCCATGCAAGCCACCCAGAAATAGGAAAATCCACCCTCAAAGATACTGCCTCTCTCTATTCAAGGGTGTGCTAAAGCCATTACTTGGAGACAATTGTGCATAGTGCAACAAACTTCATTTTGATTATTTAAAATCAGACACCTTAGAGTATTAAGACTAAGGTAAACACTACAAACCAGAGCTTTGGTGGTATTTTAGGAGGATAATATTGCTTTGTTGTATTATTTCTCTGTAGATCCAGTTAAACATTTTCCAAAACATCATTGCCTATACTCTTCATAGTCCAAACTAAGAAAAACCAGGCTTTGCCAGGTGATGGTGGTGCATGCCTTTAATCCCAGCACTTAGGAGGCAGAGGCAGACAGATCTCTGTGAGTTTGAGGGCAGCCTGGTCCACAGAGCAATTTCCAGGACAGTCAAGGCTACACAAAGTAACTCTGTCTCAAAAAAACAAAAAACAAAAAAAAAAGGAAAAAGAAAAAGGAAAACCAGGTTTTGTATAAAAGAATTCTGTACAATGTCAGAGTTCAAATGTTTGAGTTCCTTTTCATGTCTTAGTATCTCAGTTAACGATATTGATAACTAAAATGAACAACACCCACTCAGACACAACTTTTCCTTACATTATTTGACTATTGTAGAATAATATTGATACAACCCAATTAGTCTAACCATGGCATCAGATGTAGTAGGAATACAGGGAGCACAGAAAGACAGAGTCATTTCCTTCTTCTCTTGTAAAGGCTCTTTTACAAGTTTGTGTTACGGTGCCATTAATTTTTAACTTAAGAGTAGTTCACTTGCCCATATTGGAGAATCCTCTCAAAGAATTTTATGCCAATCTGTTTGTATTTAAAAGTTTTGTTGGTAATGGAGGGGACTGAACAGCTCAAAGCTCCATCAGTAGTTGACTGAATGACTAAATCAGGACAATGGAACACAGTGGCCATGCCCCTCTCATCAAAACTGAGCAAAGTTATATATGAGATAACCGCATAGAAAAGAGAACCCAGATATGATGTTTCATGGGGAAAGTAGCTGAAGAGCATTCCAATTAGTGTGGTCTTGTTTTCAAAATGAAAAACAAATGTGTCTTCATGTAAATGGACTCATACATAAAAGAGATTTTGGAAGGATGTATAAGCATACACAAATACACACAGAGACATGAAACCTGCAATAATGGTTACTTTTTTTTTTTTTTTTGGTTTTTCAAGTCAGGGTTTCTCTGTGTAGCTTTGCGCCTTTCCTGGAGCTCACTTGGTAGCCCAGGCTGGCCTCAAACTCACAGAGATCCGCCTGCCTCTGCCTCCTGAGTGCTGGGATTAAAGGCGTGCGCCAGTAATGGTTACTTTTTAGGAGCAAGATTTGAAATGTAGGATGTGAAAATGTTTCAACTTTTCACTACAAGTGATTAACTTGAAGATTTTTTAATGTGTGTTTATTATCTTTGTAGCTTAAAAAAGATACATTAAGGGCCACATATATTTTCAGTTCTACATTTAGGATCCATGAATTTTGCCATCTGTAAATTATACCTAAATTTAAAAGAAAAAGAAGAAACTGTATGTCGCTGTTTAGCCAACTCTGATAAACCCAATATTAGCAAACTGACTTTCTCTTTGATGTTCCACCTCTAAATGTATGATTTTAATTGTCTAAACATTTAGAAATTAGAATTAACATCTTAATCCATCTTATATAATCACGACTACTTCAAAACAGCACATGTACTGATGTTAATACAGACACAATGCTATTTCTCAGGAAACTTTAAATAGGTACTATCTGGGAACAAGAGAGAAGACGTTTGCAACTATCTTGTATTAAGACATATTAAAGAGTGGCAAGCTGAATCCCCGCTCTTTGGGCATTCAGCCTTTGTTACACACACAATGTGACAATGTGGAAACACCACCCCCGCCCCCAGGAAGCAACAGACCTCAAATAGTTGCATCTAGAAATTAGTTAAATCTATAGACCCATTTCTGCAGCATCAAAAAGGCAGCATTCTGGAAAAGTCTCTCACTTTCTCTCCTTTCAATGAAGGAGTCTACTGAGGAAGAAAGAGAAAAGGAGGAGTTCGCTGCTGTCAAAATTCAATCAGTCTTCCGGGGACATCAGGCCAGAGAAGAGGTAAAGAAAATGAAGTCAGAAGATAAGAGTGAACAGGCGAAAGGAGAGGAAGACAATTGAGGACACTGGGTCCCCCCCCCCCCAAAACATGAAAAGTACTCCAAATCCATCATTGTTGTGATTGTCATTTTTTTTCCTCAGTAAGGGAAATTTGATGTTGTGGAATAACATTTGTTGCTGCTGTGAAAATCTGTCATGAGTGTTTGTTTAATAAACATGCCATTGAAACACACCCCTTGAAGGTTTCCCTGGGAACAGGAGAATTGTCTCTGCTTGTCCCCAGCCTGTGTATAAACACGTTTGATTTCAGCAGCTGAACAGTAGTGCCTGAGGCTTCAGCCTTGGGTTGTGTGGTCTGATACCTAGTGAGTAAAGCCGCTGTACCCCACTCCTGGACACTGGCTTCAGTTCATGTTTCTCTTCTGGTGGTAACCTCACTACCTTTTAAGTATAGTCTGCTTTCTGTTTTTTCTTGGTGATGGTGGTGGTAGTGAACCCCAGAGCCTGGACTGAGCTATATACTGAGCCCTGAGGGTTTTTTTTTTTTAATAGTTTGAGTTGTTATAAAGATAAGTAAAGATCCTGCCTTCCAGTAAATTGTACCCACTGATGTTCACTTGTCATAACAAGCAATCATTCATTGAAAATGTATTGCAGACCATTTATGTGCTGGATCAGTGGTGAATATTTGCTGCTTTGACCACACAGCTTACAGTTTTATTTTGTGTTCTGTCTTCTTGAGACAGGGCTTGAGTATGTAGCCCTCCCTGAAAGTCTTTTTTGCTCGTTACTATCAATTCCAACCACTCAACACTGATGGCCCTCTAAACTCAACCGCTGGGCTCCTTTTTAATATTCACCTGTGTATGACATCCAGTCTCATGACTTCTAAACCATCTCCACATACTTGCCAGACTTTGCATCCCTCCACCTCCAACCTTGTATAGCCAACTACCACTTAAAATTCCTATTGGGGTGTCAGGTTTCTCAAAATGAACTTGCCCAAACAACTCCTGGTATTGCCATCTCCAGTCTGTAGTTCTCTTGGTGGTTCCCGCTTCAGAAAATAGTGTTCTATGTAGTCTGGAGAATGGACTATGATAGCCATACTTTCAGTTTTGAATGAGTGAGTTTATTAAGTAGATAGTACGCCTAACATAAAAGAATAAATGGGGATGGATGACAGAGGATAAATGGATAGACAGACAGACAGAAACTGAATGCTTATTAAAACATGTAGCAGAAATCAACTGGTAGAGCCCCACTGAGGCAGCCAGCTAGAGTTCCTGGCAGAGAGCATCCTGGGCAAGAACAGCGTCCCCTGGTGAGGCTTCTAAGTGAAAGAACAAATAGCAGCAGCTATAGATGACATCATCAAAGTGGGCATTCACGCTATCCAGCAGAAACCAACCAGAGAAACTGAGGCTATCAGTTGGAGTTCCCAGTTCAGCTTCCTGTCCATGGATGAGATTTCCCATGGTTGAACTTGTGGCTTCTCCTTATAGGATGGGTAAACAAGGAAGCAGAGTAACATCTGTTGGAGGCACTTCACCTTCTATCTAGCCGGTTTCAGGGCTCTTGGGCTGTTTTGAGGTTCTCTTCTCTCCCTGTCACATAGGTATGGGACAGCCCATCCTCAGACAAGTGGCTTAGGAAGGACACTTTTGTTTGTTTGTTTTTTGTAGACAGGGTCTCACTATGTAGCTCTAGCTGTCCTGGAACTCACTCTGTAGACCAGGCTGGCCTGGAACTCACAGAGATCTGCCTGCCTCTGCCTCCTGAGTGCTAGGACTAAAGGCGTGCACCAGTACACCTGGTTTGGAGGACACTTTTGAGACAGACATGTCTGAAAATGGATGGTGGGGCAAACCAGCTTCCAGTGCCAGTTTCTCAGTGAATTCAAACAACACATGATAACTTACAAATATAACGTACATTGCAAATGGCCACTCCTGTAGGGGTGTTGAAGAAAGAAGGCATTCCAAGATGAAATTTTAAGGCCTATGTGGCAGCAGGAAGGTCCAGCCTCTCTGATAAACTGAACCCCAAACAGCCATACAAAGGCATATTTATTGAAAGTTACACAAAGGATTTCCTCATACCAAGGTCCATAATCTAATTTACATGTCTTACTAAAGGAGAGCATCACATGCCCCCATGACTCTAGTCCTTTATTATGTATCATTCGCAAAAATACACAATAATACAAGAGCCTCTGGTTGCCTAAAGCATCTTGTGACCAAAGTCATGGGATGGCTACAATGCCCCTTCAGCAAAGCAATCACAGTCTTCCACATGGATTCTTCAAGGTCAAAGTACTTCTAAAAAAAAAAACCCAGCTGTTCATTTTAATATCTACCCCGAATACAGGGACTCTGCTAAATTCCTACAACACACTCCATTCTTCCATTTTTCCAGGCCCAGCTCTCCAGATTCATCCGTAACTCATCACTTTCTCTCCCATCAAATAAATGCTCGGCAAATCTGTGGGATCCACCTATGGAGCACACTCAGAAGCCGAACGCCTCTCACCACTCCATTGTAGCACACTGATCCTGGTTCCCATCGTCCATCCTGTGCCTTAACATCGAGGCACACTGTGTGCTCCCGTCTCAGAGGCACCTGCAGTGCCTCTGCTGGAAGGTGCAACCCCAGACAAGCCCTTCCCATGATGGCCACAGAAGCAAAAGCAGGAAGACCATAGGCAATTATTTCAAGTCTCTGCACCTGTCGCTTGTGCGCCAATCCCATTGACCAAAGAAAGTCATTTGGCCAAATACAAAGTCAAAAGGATAACCTCTTGCCTATTTGCAGCATAACAAAAGATTCTGTATACAAAATACTGTTTGAGTTTAGGGTAGGGAGTAATGGGGACCAATTTAACCTTCTGTAGTCTGCTTTCTTGGTTATAATTAACATCCTCCCCACATGTGAAATACATCCACTCTTGATCCTAACCCCCTAAAAGGTCCATCAAATCTTTCAAGTCTAGAAGCTCATGATCTCTACCAGGTCCAGGTGTCCCTTTTCCTGATGTAAAAACCTTTGAATTAAAAAAGCAAGTAATAGTCACAATGATGAAATTTCACTGAGTAATCAGGTCCTGTGTCAGGTAAAAGGTGGAATAATGTTTCATGAATAGACACCTGGTTCGTCCGCTGTACCTGGATCCCAAGTTTTCCTCGGGTATTTGCAAAGAACAGTGGGGTTTCTCAACCTGCTTCCTGTTTGTAGGAAATTGAGGGCCTAAGAAGCTGTTTATAACTTACAGGAGTTTTTCTCTCTTTTAGTTGGTGTTAATACTTATTTTCAAATGACTTCTAAGCTTTATTTTTATTTTGTATGTATGAGTGTTTTGCCTGCGTGTATGTATGTGCACTAACTATGTGCCTGATGCCTTTGGAGATCAAAAAAGATGCCCTGAAATTGAAATTACAGATGATTGTGAGCTGCCATGTAAGTGCTGGGAATGGAACTTGTGTCCTCTGCAAGAGCTGAGACATCTCTCCAGGCCTTAGATAATACTTGTGCTAATAAAGTTATCTTTAAATTAGTGAAGTACCAATGTATTTGACTACCATCAACTCCATGTACTAAAAGCTAGAACATCTTTTTTATCTTTAAGATTTTCAAGAATTGAAACCAAATTTCAATAGAGCCAGTAGCTGTAATATCTAACTAATCTCTCTGCTTCTACTCTGCCTTAGAATTTTCCAAAGGAAAAGAAAGAACTTCACACACACACACACACACACTGGTTTAATTATGGAGGTTCAGAACGGTATGCCATCAGTAAGCAGGAGAATCAGGAAACCTAGTTATGTAATTCAGTCAGAATCTGAAGGCTCAGGAGAACCAGGTGCCAAAAGTGTAATTCTCAGTCCAAGACCAGAGGCCTGACAATGGGAAGGTGCCTGTGCTGTAAGTCCTGGAGTAAAAGAAGTCTGAGTCCAGAAGCTCTGCTATCTAAGGCCAGAAGAAGATGGGTTACCCCAGCTCCAAAAAGGAGAATTCACTCTTCTTGTGCACTTTCATTCTGTTGAGGCCTCGTGGTAAGGAGAGGACTACCTCCCTTAGCATACTGATTTAAATGCTGATCACTACTAGAAATACCCATAAGTATGTTTGGATGAGCTGTCTGGGCATTCCATAACCCACACAAAATTACCCATCTAGAACCACCCAGGAAGAGAGTCTCAGTGAGGGATTATCTACCCACTCCCAAAACCTCCGGCCCTATGAAATGTCCCTCTGCTTAAACCCTCAATGACTTCTCATTTCACTGAAAATAGTAGCTGAAAGCATCATAATGGGCTACAAAGGCCTTTGCAGATCTTTTTATTTCCAGCCCTGCTTTGCTTATTCATTAGGATCCAGACACACTGGCATCAGCATCTTCATCAGACATTCTAGGCTTGCTTTCATCTTTGGGATTTTATGTGTGTTGTTCCCTGCATCTCTGTGGAATGCTTTTTGCCAGATAGCATCTCAGTTCAGGTCTTTACTCAGCAAATGAAAGTCAGTGAAATCTTCTCTTGATGTAACTTAAAAAAAAAAACAAAAAAACAAAAAAACCAACAACAGCAACAACTCGGCTTCTGTCTTAGAGGTGATATTGCTGTGAAAAGACACCATGACCATGGCAACTCTTTTTTTTCTGAATTTTTTTAATTTGAAAAAATTTTTAATTCATTTTCATACACAGATCCCCTCTCATCCCTCCTCCCGCTCCCTGCCCCTAGTCTTCTCCCCCTCCGACCCAACCTCCCATCCCCTTTTCCAAAAGGGTAAGGCCTCCCATGAGGAGTCATTTAGCTGAGGAAGGACGACCCCCCCCCCATCAAGGCTGAGCAAGGCATCCCACCACAGGTACAAAAAGCCAGTTCATGCACCAGGGATAGATCCTGATCACACTGCTGGGGGCCCCTCAAACAGACCCAGCTACTGCCTCCCGTATGCAGAGGGTCTAGTCCAGTCCCATGCAGGTTCCACAGTTGTTGGTCTAAGGTTCATGAGTTCCTGCGAGCTTGGTTCAGTTTCCCCATCATGAACTTGACCCCCCTTCATATAATCCTTTTTCCCCCTCTTCAACTGGACTCCCAGAGCTTGGCCTGGTGCTTGGCTGTGATCTCTGCATCTGCTTCCATCAGTTACTGGATAAAGGCTCTATGATGACATTCAGGGTATTCACCAATCTGATTGCTTTGGGTAGGCCAGTTCAGGCACCCTCTCCACTATTGCTATTAGTCTAATCTGGGGTCGTCCTTGTAGGTTCCTGGGAATTTCCCTAGCACCCCTTACCCCATAACAACTCCCTCTATCAAGATTTCTCTTTCATTGCTCTCCCACTCCTTCCCTCCCCCAGCTCATTCCCTCATGTTCTCATCCCCCCATCCCCTTCTCTCTATTGCCCCCCATCATCCCCAGTTTACTCATGGAGATCTCCTCTGTTTCCTCTTCCCAAGACAATCAATCCATATATCCCTCTTAGGGTCCTCCTTGTTTTCTAGCTTCTCTGGAGCTGTGGGTTGTAGTCTGATTATCTTTTGCTTTACATCTAGTGTCCACTTATGAGTGAGTACATACCAGACCATGGCAACTCTTGTAAGAAAAACATTTAGTTGAGGGGGCAGCTTACAGTTTCAGAGTTTCAGTCCATTATCATGGCAGGGAGCATGGTGGCCTGCAGGTAGACATGGTGCTGGAGGAGTAGCTGAGAGTCCTACATCTTGCAAGCAACAAGAAGTCAACTGAGACACTGGGCGTTATCCTGAGCATAGGAAACCTCAAAACCTGCCCCTACAGTAACACACTTCCTCCAACAAGGCCACACTCACTCCAACAAAGCCACACCTCCCAATAGTGCCACTCCCTATGGGATTATGGGGGCCAATTACATTCAAACCACCACACCTTCCTTTCTCAATTTATCTTGCTGATTCTAAACGCCAGCCAGTACATCCTAGAGAAGTGTCAAGAATGAAAGGAAAATATTAAAACAATAGGTAGAAGGTTAATATGATATGAAAATATGGAAATTTGGGTAGCCTGTCATGATTTTTTTTTAATTGTCCACTTGCCACAATCTAGAACCACCTAGGAAGAGAGTTTCAGTGAGGGATTATCTAGATTTGGCTGGCCTGTGGGTATGTCTACAGGGGTTTGTCTTAATTGCACTAATTGATGTAAAACACATATCCACTGTAGGCAGGACCGTTCCCTGGGTTTGAGTACTGGACTGTATGAGCGGAGCAAATGAAGCCAAAGCAATGGCTTACAGCACATACCACTCTTATAGGAGACCTGAGTTCAGTTCCTAGCGCCCACATCAGGCAGCTCACAGCCAGCTGTTACTCCCCCGCCAGTTCTAGCTCCAAGCGAATCCCATGCCCTCTTCTGGTCTGTGCAGGCACCTGCATTCATGTGCGCATTCCAACCCGGAGACACACACATCTACATGTAATTTAAAAATAAAACAAATGTTTTTAAGCGTGCAGAAAACTGAGCTGAGCAGTAAGCGTGCATGCATCCATCCCTCTCCACTCCTGACTACAGATGTGACTGGTCATGCGACCAGCTGTTTCCGCCACCTTGACTTCCCTGCTGTGGTGGACTCTGAGTTAAAATAAACCCTCTCTTCCCTAAGTTACTTTTTGTCAGTATTTTATCACAGCGGCCAAGATGACAGTAGGACACCTGCCGCGTAAATAGTGCTGCTGGTGGTACTCGCTGGAGTGGCGAACAGTGAAAGACTCAACAAGATTCGGAGTTAGAAGAAAATGAAAAATCATGTAAAGGGGAGGAACTTAAAATACTTAGAAATATTGTGGTGGTTTGAATGGAAATGGCACCCAAATGTTGTAGGGAGTGGTACTCTTGGAAGTTGTGGCCTCGTTGGAGTAGGTGAGGCCTAGTTGGAGGAAGTGTGTCACGGGGGTTGGGCTTTGAGGTTTCAAGTGCTCAAGCCAGGCCCAGTATCACACTCTCTTCCTGCTGCCTGCCAATCCAGATGTAGAACTCTCAGCTTCCTCTCCAGCACCATGTCTGCCTGCATGCTGCCATGCTTCCCACCATGATGAAAATTTACTAAATCTCTGAACTGTAAACCAGCCCCAATTAAATGTTTTCCTTTAAGAGTTGCCATGGTCATGGTGTGTCTTCACAGCAATAAAACGGTAGCTAACACACACACACAGTGTGCTCTGTAGGGAGATAAGTTCAAAGTTTGTCAACATCAATTTTTCATTAAATATTACTGGCAGTGTACCTGAACAAATGGAGTTGTCGTTATGGTCATCAATCAATCCTTTCCAATAAATGAAATTCAGAATACCCTGGCGGGGGGGGGGGGGGGGTGTTTTTTTTTTTTGTTATTTTGGGGTTTGGCAGTCAGTTTCTCTCTGACTCAGAAATTAACCGGGATAAGCTCCTAAACTGCCACTGCCATTCTGCCTCTGTTCATATTATAGCATGCACTTTTTTTGTCCTAAAGCAAACTGAATAAGGTTCTGCTGCTTAATTTCTCTAAGTTAACCCATTGATATCTATCAAATCAACTTGAGTTGTAACATAAATATTTTTTAAGTTTTTTTTTCTCCATAAAATTATTCTCTTGTTTTGGGGGAGAATAAATGTGGGATGTGGTTGGTTGGTCTGTGGTTGGTTGGTCTATGTTCAGTTGGGCTGTGGTTGGTCAGTTGGACTGTGTTTAGTTGGGCTATGCTTGGTCAGTCTGTGGTTGTTTGGTTGGTTGGTTGTTTGGTTGTTTGGTTGGTTGGTTAAATGAATGGTTGGCTGATTAGTCATTAGAACTCCAAATTCCAAATAGTAGTAATGCTATAGACTGAATTGCACCCAACCCTTTTTGACACATTGGGTCCCTAATTGGATCATAGTATTTGAACATGAAATCTTTGGGAAATAATTAGAATTAACAATTCCATGAGGGCAGGGACCTTCTTTTTTCCTTTGTGCCGCTTGATGCCAGACTTCATAACTATGAGCTAAATACACTCCTTTATTAGCCCATATCAGATGTTCTAAGAAAAGAAAATGAAATAAGATAGTCAGGGTCAACGAGGGTTGATTTCCTACCTTAAGAGACACAGTCAATGTCTGGAGACATTTTCTGTTGGTAACAGCTCAGGGCAGGGAGGAAGAGGGTGCTAAATGTCTGTAGGTAGAAGCCCACGTGCTTTCTAAGCATTGTGCAACACCCAGGTTAGATGCACCACCACCATAAAAAAAAAAAATTATCCAGGCCAAATGTCTATAGTTTAAAGATGGAAAGCCCCCGAACTGAGTATTAGAAATGTCATGTAGTTCCAAGCGAGAACAAGATTTGGATAAAACTGACTGAGCAGGAAGGAGGGACAAAAGAAACACACCGTGTCTGTTTGCTTAGTGATTATGTCAACAACGTACTGAAGAAAAGCTAAAACCCTTGGCCTTTGGCTTGTGTGCACAAACTTCTTCATTTTTAATCATTTTCAATAATCTATAACAAACTGAAAACTCCTGTGCTATGTAAGTCCTAGGCAAAGGGATAGAAAGGAAAGCTGAAGATAAGAAGGGAAAGGGAAAAGTGCACAGATATGAACTATCAGCTAAAGGCAGCAGCCAGATCTGGATGTGCACAGAAACACAGCCAGCCATAGCCCTCCTGGATCTACCGCCTGGGAAACACTGGACTGAAGTCTGCAGAGGCTGAATGAAATACGTTAAGTCGGGACTTTCCCTCAAGGGAAATTAGACATTCCCTAGAAAAAATGAGACACACATTCACAAAAAGAGCACAGAGAACAGAGGCAGGGCCGAAGAGGATAGAAAAAAGCACAAGCCATACAGAAACATTTGATAAATGTGATCACATTAAAACACATTAAAATTTGACTTTTATATATTAAAAAAGAAAACACCACAAGCATGGTAAAAAAAAAAAAAAAGACAGAATGAGAAAAGATATTTTCCATTCAAACTGCATAAAATTCACACACACACACACACACACACACACACACACACACACAAAACCCTAGTGTACAAAATACAAACTCCTACTCAGTATACATGGGAAGAGTGAATACTAAACTCACAGTACTGATTATGGTAGCAGAGGAACAAGAGAAATCAGGATGGCGGCAGGCCACGGAAGCACATATATGGAGTGCTTTGTTTCTCTTTTTTTTTTAAGGTTTGTTATTTTTAATTTTGTGTATGTATGGGTGAGGGATATGTGCACATGAGTGTAGGTACCTACAGAGGCTAGAGGCATCCATCAGATCACCCTGGAAATGGGGCTATAGACAGTTGTGAGATACCCAAGTGAGAGGTGGGAACCCACCTGTTGCTAGAGTTTTCCTGCCTGGCCCACGATCAGGATAAATCTCTTTCACCTGCCAATCCCACAGCCGCTCAGACCCAACCAAGTAAACACAGAGGCTTATATTGCTTACAAACTGTGTGGCTGTGGCAGGCTTCTTGCTAACTGTCCTTATAGCTTAAATTAATCCATTTCCATAAATCTATACCTTGCCACGTGGCTTGTGGCTTACCGGCATCTTTACATGCTGCTTGTCCTGGCGGTGGCTGGCAGAGACTCCCTCTGCCTTCCTGTTCTTTTTATTCTCTCTGTTAGTCCCACCTATACTTCCTGCCTAGCCACAGGCCAAGCAGTGTTTTATTAGCAACACATTTGCCATACAGAACATCCCACAGCACCCACCTCTGGCCTTCAGCAAGAGAAGTACAAGCTCTTACAGGCTGAGTTCCCTCTCTAGCCCCTGTTTTATTTCTTAAAAAAAAAAAAAAAGAATAAGAGGGTGGCGGTGGCGCACGCCTGTAATCCCAGCACTTGGGAGGCAGAGGCAGGCGGATCTCTGTGAGTTCGAGACCAGCCTGGTCTACAGAGCTAGTCCAGGACAGGCTCCAAAGCTACAGAGAAACCCTGTCTTGAAAAACTAAAAAAAAATATAATAAAAGATAAACTTAAAGTTTACAGCCGGGCGGTGGTGGCGCATGCCTTTAATCCCAGCACTCGGTAGGCAGAGGCAGGTGGATTTCTGTGAGTTTGAGGCCAGCCTGGTCTACAGAGCAAGATCCAGGAAAACCGCAAAGCTACACAGAGAAACCCTGTCTCAAAAAAAAAAAAAAAAGAATAAGAAACACTGGTGACAGTGGCATACACCAGTGTTTCCAGCACTCACAAAGGTTGAGGCAGGCAGATTGTGAATTGGAGGACAACCTGATTAACTAAAGGTGTTGAGTGATAATGAGGCTGGCTAGTGGCAACATGAATTATTATAACTTCCATTCTTATCTATGTACTTCAAATATGTTTCAGGAAAAAGAAACTGTAAGAATGATTACAAGTCAATAAGAAGAAAAAAATAGAAAACCGATAAAAATGAAAGAACAGAAAAAGAAAACCTAAATCTAGTGAGCATATGGAAAAATGATGCTAAGGCTCCCTAACAAAGAAAATATCAGTTCAAGCCAGGTATAGTGAGGCATGCCTGTAATCCAGACTGTGGAGGCTAAGGCAGGATAATCAAGAGTTAAGTCATCCTTGGTAATATAATAAGTTCAAGGTCAGGCTCAGCTAAATGAAACACAATCTTGGGGTGGCTCAGTGGTAAAAGAACTTCGTGTTCTTGCAAAGGCCCCAGGTTTGGTTCCCAGCACCCATATGGCAGCTCACAACTGTCTCTAACTCCATTTTGAGGGCCCCTGATAGACTCTTCTGGCTTCTGTGGACATCGGGCATGAATATGGTGGACATACATACAGGCAAACAAAAGATTCATACACATAAAAATAAGCTTTTTAAAAGGAAAGAAACTCACTATCAAAAACACAGCTCCCTTGTAGTATACTTGATAAACTATGCTTCCAAGGAAGAGAGAAAGGGAGGAAGGGGGAAGGGAAGAGAGAGGGGTAGTTGGACTTTCTTTGAACCGCCAACTCCCAAATAATGACACAGAGATTTCTTATTAAGTATGAAAGCTTGGCTTTAGCTTAGGCTTTTTTCCAACTAGTTCTTAAAACTTAAATTAATCCATTTATATTAATCTACATTCTGCCACGTGGCTCATTACCTCTCCTCCATACTATACATCCAATCTGCTCCACATCTTGTTGGTAAATCCCACCTTTCTTCTTCCCAGAGTTCCTATCTTTTCCCAGAAGTCCTGCCTATCTTCTCCTGCCTAGCTATTGGCTGTTCAGCTCTTTATTAAACCAATCAGAAAGTGCCTCAGCAGAAACACGTTTTCACAGTGCACAAAAAGATTATCCCACAATAGAGAGGTGTCATACAAATTTTTGTGTACAGCCTGGCAAAATTTTTTAATTTCCCCTAATGGATGTCATGAACCAGAACCCATTTATACTGCTCTTAGGAATGAGAGTTGCCACACTTGTGATAAAATTTATGATGAGCATACTATGGGGGCTTTAAGAAAGCCAACTGTGTTAGTCACCATTCTATTACTATGAAGACACCATGACCAAGGCAACTCTTATAAAAGGAAGCCTTTAATTGGGGATTTGCTGGCAGGTTCAGAGGCTTAGTCCATTATCATCATGGCAGAAAGCATGGTGGCAGGTAGGTGTGGTGCTGGAAAAGTAGCTGAGAGACATCCTGATCCACAAGCAGAAAGACAGAGAGAGAAAGACTGGGCCTGGCACGGGCTTTTGAAACCTCAAAACTCACCCCCAGTAACACACTTCCTCCAACAAGGCCACACCTCCTAGTCCTCCTCAAATAGTGCCACTTTCCGGTGACTAAGCAGTCCAATATATGAGCCTATGGGGGCCTTTCTTATTCAAACTGCCACACCAACAGAACACCTCCCTTCCCAATCCTAAACTGAAGCAGCTGAGGAGGGAACAATGAAAAAGACAGCATGTAGCTCTGTGGTGGGTTGAACGAGAATGGCCCACATAGGCTCTTATATTGGAGTGTTTTGTCCCCAGTTGATGGAAAGGATTAGGAAGTGTGGCCTTGTTGGAGGAGGTGTGTCACTGGGAACAGGCTTTGAGGGTTCAAAAGCCCACACCATTCCGAGTTAGCACTCTCTGCCGCATACTTGTGGATCAAGATGCAAGCTCTCAGCTACTGCTCCAGCACCATGCCTGCCCGCCTGCTGCCACGTCCCCCACCATGATGATCATGGATTCTAACCCTCTGGGACCATAAGCCCCAAATTCAGTTGCCTTGGTCATGGTGTTTTGTCACAGCAATAAAAAGGTGCCTAAAACAAGCTTTTTTCTTCACATTTTAAAAAGCTGTGTGTGTGTGTGTGTGTGTGTGTGTGTGTGCACGTGTATGTGTGTGAGTATGTGTGTGTGTGTGTGTGTGTGTGTGTGTGTGTGTGTGCATGTGTGTGCTTCACACTGCTGAGTGGAGGTCAGAGGACAACTTGCGGCAGTCAGTTTTCCCCTTCCACGTATGGGGTTCCAGACAGTGAACTCAAGTCATCAGGCTTGGTGGCAAGTGCCCTTACCTACTGAGCCATCTCCCTGGCCAAAACGATGTTTAGAAACAAAATGTTAGATGGAGCTCCACCTGGATTTGACATGTCATCAGTATTTCCCAGTAATAAATAGTTCGTGAGACTCCATTCCCCTATGTGAGTACAAAGGTCATTGGGCTTTGCATCTCCTTTTTTGCAGGGGGCCGGGGGGGGGGGGGGGGATGAGGATTGGCTTTAATTGTAGGAAGGCAAAATGCATTAAAATCCTGAGTATCGGATTTAGTAAGCTGAGGGGACAGTTAGTGAGCTGTCCTCTCGGTTCCAAGGCCACTGTGACTACCTCTGTGATGCAGGGCTATGAGATATGCCAGATAGCTTCTAATACAGAAAATAAGGGTGGGTGAGGGAAAGTTGTTATTTTTGCAACCCAATGGTTTTTTGTTTCTTTGCTTGCTTGTTTGTTTTTCTTGGTTTTTCACCTCTTATGCCATGAACCCAGGGGATCCAGCAGCCCAGGCTCCTTCTTTGTGGTTCTCACATAGTGAGCGTGTTTGAACCAAGCAGGCTGGCACCTCCCTTGAACCAAGGTACCCTCCTCTTTGACTTTTTTCCTTTACTGACCCTTTTCCTGCACACTTTCCCGGAAGCTATCTTGGCTCTCAATGCACAGACCAATCATCTTGAAAGAAGCTTCCCCAGGAGGACCATTTGACCCCAGAAGTTTGGCATTTGACTGGGTAACACAAGACCCTGTTTCCAGAGGTGAGGAAGGAGGAGGATGAAGAAGTGAGAGAGAAAAACGAGGAAGAAAAGGGAACAAGGGGAGGAAAGAAGGGAGAGGAGAAGAAGAAAACAGAGAAAAGAAAGGGGGTGAGAGATGGTTCAGTGGCCAGGAGTGTCCTGATGCTTTTCCAGGGGACCCTAGTTCAGTTCCCAGCAGTCACATCAGGGGGCCCGCTACCACCTGGAACTCTAGCTTCAGGGGGATCCAACACTTCTGGCCTCCATGGACACCTCTATTCACATACTACATACTACACACACACACACACACACACACACACACACACACACACACACACACAAAATTAATAAAAACAAATCCCCAAGTTTTTAAAAATGAAAACAAAAATTTTTAAAAGAACAGAGAAACAGGAGAGGATAAATTACGGAGGGCTGGTGAGATGGCTCAGTGGGTAAAGGCGCTTGCCACAAAGCCTGACGACCTGAGTTCAATCCCTGGGACCCATGTGGTGGAAGGAGAGAACTGACCCTCAGATGTGGTCCTTGGACCTCCACATGCATGTCCTGGTGTGCACACACCGGATATAACACACACACACAACACAGAGAAGTGTGGTTCTTTTAATGAATAACTCAAGAAGTAGTTACTGAGTGGAAAGACTCTCTAAATTGTCTAGAATAATGGATCAAGGCAGATCCACTGGAAGGAACATGCTATAAATTGGTAAAATCTGATTGAGGCAAAAAGAAAATCCTACTAGCTTCCAGGGATGAAAACAATTAATGGTTCACACACAAAAGTTAAGAGTGCTGAAGAAGACAAGTGGTGGTGGTGCACACCTTGAATTCCAGCACTTGGGAGGCAGAGGCAGGGGCAAGCAGATCTCTGAGTTCCAAGACAGCTAGGGCTATACAGAGAAACCCTGTCTTGGAAAAGAAAGAAAGAAAGAAAGAAAGAAAGAAAGAAAGAAAGAAAGAAAGAAAGAAAGAAAGAAAGAAAGAAAGAAAGAAAGAAAGAAAGAAAGAAAGAAAGAA
>CABHPQ010143804.1:25067-35361 GCA_902168405.1 Peromyscus aztecus
AAGAAAGAAAGAAAGAAAGAAAGAAAGAAAGAAAGAAAGAAAGAAAGAAAGAAAGAAAGAAAGAAAGAAAAGTGCTGAAGACCTGCCAATCTCTCACTAGTCTACTGGAAACTCCTTCACATTTCTGCAAGGAATCATCCCTAGCCAAGAATCCTGTACCCATCAAACTATCACATAATCACGAGAGTAAAACAGACATTTTCAGAAATGCAAAGTGCATCCAACATTTTCTATTTTCCTGTCCAAATCTTCATCCTGCTTCAGTTGCTATGAAGAAGTGAGCTCTACTAATGGAGTCCTTGGAGAGCAGGCGACAGAAAGGTGATGCTGGTTATTCCCCTTGGCTACCACTCTGGTTTCCATGGATCCATCACCAAAGGCCACAGCTCTAGCCAAGCATCCTTTCCCATAACTGCTCTCACTAGGTCCTAGTAACTTCTTCCTCTCAATCTTTTAGGCTCAGTCTGTACCATCTGTCCCATCCCTTTGTTTACTCTGGTGCACCAGGTTTCTGTGACACCATGCGGCAAAGCCACCGTGTGTTTCTATAATCTCCAGGTCCAGGTCCACTAGAACTTGCTTGAGTCAGATGAGCTCAGCTAGACATCATTACTTCAAGCTTCAGCACCTAGAACAACAGAGTTTCACACTGTACATAATGTGTGGTTGGAGCTACTCTATTCCTGTGTCTTTCACCCTCCTTAGCAGCCATGTCTCTCTAATGGCTCTGACAGTCTCATAAGTACAAACAAGCACAGGTGTTCCTCAACTTACAATGGGTTACATCCAATAGACCCATCAAAGCTGAGAATATCAAAAATGGAATGACCCTGATACCCCTAGCCTACTGAACATCACAGTTCAACTCAGCTACCTTAAATGTGCTCAGAACATTCATATTAGCCTGAAGTTGGACAAATCATCAGCATAAAATCTGTTCTGCAATCAAAGATGGGATATCTTACACAAATTGCTATTATGAAAAAAATTAAAATGTAAGCAACCCAATATGCTACAGAGACTTAGTTGCTGATCATCTACAATCATGTTACCAACTGGAAGCTGCAAATGACTGTTGTGTTGTATCACAAAGAGCTAGCCTGGGCAAATAGGAATTTCTGCTGAGTCCGTATCACTTCCACACCATCATACAGCTGAAACTTTCTAAGCCAAACCACCATAAAGCAGGGGCAATATCAGTTTTCTTTCTCATCACTGTGATCGATTTACTTGATATAGAACAAACTTACGGGAGGAAATGTTTGTTTTAGCTCAGTTTCAGATTTCAGTACTTCAGAACAGAGAAAGCATGGAGGAGTGCACGGCAGTGGGGGTGGATCAAAGGCTCCTCATCTGCGGTAGAGCAGTCAGAATCGGGGACTTGTCTATAATTTTCAGAGGCCCGCCCCTAGTGACCTACTTCACCAGCCTGGCCCCACTTCCTAAGGGTTCCACAACCTCCCAAAATAGGACCACCAGCTGAGGAACAATTATTCAAAACAAGAGCCTATGCAGGACATTTTACATTCAAATAAGAACAGGAGTTGTCTACCTGTGGTGTCTCTTAGGGCTAAAATTAAAAATAGCATGACCTCACATTTCACCACCTGCTATTGGCCTCCTATGGCCAATCTAGCTCCTACTCACACTGAGGACACAAGAGGGTATGGATGAGATAGAGCTGAAGAATTAAAGGCCATTGCTCTGGGGCTAGAGAGAGATGCTCAACAATTAAGAGAGCTTGCTATTCTTTTAGAGGACCAATTTGGTTCCCAGCATCCACATCAGACAGCTTACAATCATCTGTAACTCCAACTCCAGGGGATCCAATGCTCTCTTCTGGCCTCCACAGGCACTCTCATACACATGTGTATACACACACACACACACACACACACACACACACACAGAGAGAGAGAGAGAGAGAGAGAGAGAGAGAGAGAGAGAGAGAGAGAAAACAAAAATATTTTAATTAAGTTGGAATTGGAGAGATGGCTTAGTGATTAAGAGCACTTACAGGGGACCCAAGTTTTTCCTACACGGTGGCTTATAACTGTCTATAACTCCAGTTCCAGGGAATAGGATGTCCTCTTCTGGCCTCCAAGGGCTGCAGGTACATACATACAATACATACATACATACATACATACATACCAGCAAAACGCCTGTACATATAAAATCAATCTTTAAAAAGAATAAAGTCCATTACTCAATCTGCCACCCCTGCTTACATCTTTATAGATATTTCCTTTATTAAATCCATCTCAATTACCCCCATTTGAGTGTGCCATATGCTGCCTTCCTGGCTGCAGATAGATGCAGGGATAGGTACCAGGAGCGGCTCAAGGAAACACACTCTCAGAATAGTAGTCTGATATTTTGTTGCTCCCGTGTATTTGAGAAGCACACCACCCCCCTCCCCACCAGGAGCAAGCAGAACGCTGGCAACCCAAGGTATTCAGTGAAATAACAGTGACAGCCTCTCCCTGGTGGCAGCGCCGAATGAATTCAGGTGGAGGGCAGAGGAAATCAAGTGACGATGGTACTTAGTTGCCATGGTAACAATAGTGATTGTAGAGACTATAGTCAGCTGATGGCTTCTGACGGCTCTAAGGATGATAAACAAAGGGGAAAAACACATCAAGTGACTTGAATACCCACCTCAGAATCTGATGGAGAGTCAGAGGTTTCCATGGCATCTTTAAAAGAGTCCATCTCCTTTGGTCATTGAACTGAGAGAAATGAGAACCAAGACTGAAAGTTGTTTTAATAGTTACAGGGTTAAAAAAATAAAAATATAAAAATATCAGTTAAGTACTGAAATCTGGAGAGCTGGTGGTAAAGCCAGTCTAGAAGAAAGAATCCTAAGAAATACTCCTGTCCCTCACTTTGGCATTCAGACTACAAAAACAATATCCCTGAGAAATTACAGTCTTCCCAGGAATCTCATCCTAGGAGAAGACTGAAACCGAATGGCAGCCAGAGGAAGAAATTGTCTGCTAGAGGGGAAATAGACTAAACTGTTCGGGCATACCTTGACTGGGGCTACTGAGCTATTCACACCTTGGCTCCACTACTGAACCTCATGTCCGGGCCCTAAAGACAGACGAGGAGGGCTGCCGGCCATCTTTGTCTCTCTTCCAATGCATAAATTACGTAGGTTTCTTTTTTCTGCTTTTCTCTATTTCTTTTCTCTGTGTTGATCTATTGAGATCAGAGGGCCAAACCTGGCTTATTTATAAGATCTGACAGACTTAGGCTTGGGCCTAATAATTCTGCTAACAGTGTGACAATTACATGATAAGGCACCTGGCTAGCATGTGGAAGATTAGATCCCCACCATTGGGGGGAAAATACCTCAAAGACTCCAAGTCTTAGTCTCCCACTATAAGATAATTGTACTAAAAGGAAAGTAAGGAGACCTTGAAATGTTGGAGAGATTTATACAGATACAAGTGAGACCAGAATCTGAGCTGAAAATCACCCTAAACCTCCAACAGGTGGTTTATAGCTGTTCATTTGCAATGAACTGAAAAAATTCTGAAGACCATACCTTAGAAAGGTGCCATACAATGAAATGAGATTTTTCTAAATATCTATTTCCAGGGTCTTCCATTGCTTCCAAACCCATAAGGAGAACTAAATGGTAACACAGTCCAGATGATAAAAATGTAAAACCCAAGAGGAGCTGGAGTTTCTCCCTAGAGAGTAGCAGAAGTTCAAAATCTTAAATCAGGAGTCTGGGGATCATGTGTCCAAGTGGGTTTTAGAGTTGTTAGGCCAAGAAGAATAGAACAAGATTTGATTAGGAGGAGCGTGCTGAAGTGGATGCACGATGGGAAACTGGGATTTACTGACATGATCCGAGGAACTAGCACGGAGTCAGCTAAGCTGTCCAAAAGTGACAGGTAGCAAATCTGGGACAGCAGAACTTTCCTGGAACATAGCAGACATGGGTAAGTAGTTAAAATGCTAAAGGACATTACAAAAGTAAACTAGATACACCATATGTGCATTGATCCATGACTGGCTGGTCATAGTCTCCTCAGAGGACCAAGGACATTAAGTAATTAACTGAAACTCCTACAGCTGATAAACACTTTCAGCAAAATGGCTGGATACAAAATTAATTCACACACACACACACACACACACACACACACACACACACACACACACGCAGCCTTCTTATACACAAATGGACTGAGAAAGAACCCAGGGAAACAACACCTTTCACAATAGCCTCAAATAATATAAAGTATCTTGGTATAACTCTAATCAAGCAAGTGAAAATCTTGTGTGATAAAAACTTCAAGTCACTGCAGGAAGAAATTGATGAAGGTGTCAGAAGATGGAAAGATCTCCCATAGTAAACTTGGCCGTCCTACCAAAAGCAACCTACAAATTCAATACAATCCCTATCAAAATTCCAATTCTTCACAGATCTTGAAAGAATAAATTTCAGCTTCATATAGAAACACGCACAGAAAGAAAGAAAGAAAGAAAAAAAGAAAGAAAGAAAGAAAGAAAGAAAGAAAGAAAGAAAGAAAGAAAGAAAGAAAGAAAAAGCCAGAGTAGCTAAAACTATCCTAAATAATACAAGAACTGCTAGAATTATCACCATTCCCCAATTTCAAGTTGTACTACAAAACTATAGTAAATGAAAGTAGCATGATTTTGGCACAAAAACAGTCATATTGATGAACGGAATCAAACTAAAGGCCCAAACCTAAGTCCACGTATGTATGGATGCCTGTTTTTTAAATAGAAGCCAAAAACACACACTGGAAAGAAGACAGCATCTTCAATAAATGGCGCTGGTCAAACTGGGCAGCTGCACGTAGAAGAATGCAAAGAGATCCACACTTAACACACTGTACAAAACTAACTCCAAATGGACCAAAGACCTCAACATAAAGCCAGATGCACTGAACAAGATAAAAGAGAGAGTGAGGAATAGCCTTGAACTCATTGGCACAGGAAAAGACTTCCTGAACAGAACACCATTAGCACAGGCACTGAGATCAATTAATAAATGGGACCTCATGAAACTGAAAAGCTTCTATTTCTATCATTCAGACAAAGTGGCAGCCTTCAGAATGGGAAAGGATTTTTTACCAACTACAAATTCAATAGAGGGTTGATATCCAAAATATATAAAGAAACCAAAAAACTAGATATCAAGAAAACAAATAACCCAATTTTAAATTTGGGATATATATATATATATATATATATATATATATATATATATATATATATAAACAGAATTCTCAATAGAGGAATTTCAAATAGCTGAGAAACACTTAAAGAAATATTCAATGTCCTTCGGCATCTGGAAAATGCAAATTAAAACTACTTTGAGATTTCATCTTACACCTATTAGAGTGACTAAGATCAATAAAACAAGTGACAGCTATAGTGGTATTCTATTTGTACTGAAATGTGATTTTATTTGTATGTTAATAAATAAAGTCGCCCAGAGGTCAGAGTTTAGCAAGCCATAGCGAGAGCTGGGCGTGGTGGTGCACGCCTTTAATCCCAGTACTCAGCAAGCAGAACTAGGTAGATCTCTGTGTGTTCAAGGATACAGTCAGCATTGGAGACACACGCCCTTTGATCTCAATACCAACCATAGAAGACTTGGAGGTCTGCACAGACAGGCCCTGACGAGGCAGTCACGTAGTTACAGGCAGTGATGAGACAGCCACGTAGTTGGGTTTACAACCAATGAGAAGGAAGAACCAGAACTCTTTATAAGATTAAACGCACAGGAAGTAGCCCCCTTTTCGGAGAGGTTTCTTGGCGGAAGAAGCTAGCCAGCAGCACGCGGGTAAGCTCCTAACTCTGACCTCTTGGGTTTTTATCTTTACCTTGGCTCTGTGTTTCTTATTTAATAAGACGGTTAGTTACATCTACAGACAGCTCATGCTGGTGAGGATGTGGAGTAAGGGGAACACGCCTCCATTGCTGATGAGAATGAAAACTTGTCCAGCCACTGTAGAAATTAGTGTGGCAGTGCTTCAGGAAGATGGAAATCAATGTACCTCAAGATCCAGCTATACCATTCTTGGGCATATTCCCAAAGGATGCTTCATCCTACCAGAGAGACACTTGTTCAACCATGTTCATTACTCTTACATTCATAACAGCCAGAAATTGGAAACAACCTAGATGCCCCTTAACAGAAAAATGGATAAAGAAAATGTAATACATTTATACAATGGAGTATTACTCATCTGTTTTTTTTAATGAGATCATAAAATTCATGGGTAAGTGGAAGAAACTAAAAAAAATCACCCTGAATGAGATATCCCAGACTCAGAAAGACAAATATGATATGTATTCGCTTATATGTGAATATTAGCTGTTAAGTCATTGAGAAGCTACAATCTGTAGAACCACCAGAGGTTAGGCACCCAGTAAGGGACTAGGGGGGACAGAGAGATCTCATTAGGAAAGGGGAAAAGAATAGACAGTTAGGGATGGATGGAGGTCTGGAAGAGAGGATCAAGTGGGGAAGGAAAGGGGAGAGGGGGACAAGGGAAGGAACTCAAATTAACGGCCATTCGAGGGGTGGCACTGAAACTTAATACGGTAGAATCTTCCTAAAATATAGACATATAAAGGCGATATAAATGAAATAACCAAATAATGGGAGAAACAGAACCCGACTGGACATCTCCTGTCACCCAATGAAGCTTCCAGTCCCAGGACTGGGTTACATCTAATTGAGTTGTTGGCCAAAGGGATCCCGTGAGAACCCCCAAACAATCTAGCCTGTTGCCAAGACTATAGGTTGTTCTCCACAAACTGACAGCAAGAGCCCATTGCTAAAGAAAACACCTACACAACTCATGAAACATGGAGAAGCCAAGCTGGTGCCTGCACAGAGCCTTCGCGCCTACGTTCTAGCATCTTCGGTGCAGGAAGGTCCTCTGGATGCTACCAAAAGAGAAACATAAACACCAATCCAGCCACAAACACTTTGATCTACAATGGTGTCCTGCCTGTAAGATATCACAGGGCAATGGTGGCACAAGGTTTGTGGGAGTAACCAACCAATATCTGATTTGACTTAAGGCCTGCTGTACAAGATAGAACCCATACCTGACACTGCTTGGTTAACCAAGAACCAGAGACTAGATAGATAGCCCAGGGACCCCAGGTAAAACCAAATACTCTGCTTTTCAAAACAAACAAACAAACAAAAAATAGCAATAAAATGACTCCTAACGACATTCTGCTATACTCATAGATCAGTGCCTTGATCAGCCATCATCAGAGAAGCTTCCTCCTGCAGCTAAGAGGAACAAATACAGAGACCCACAGACAGACATTATGAAAAGAGTAAGAGGCCTTGGAACACTCAGCCCTAAGTGGGATATCTCCATAAAATCCCTCCCCTCAGAGCTCAGGGAACCCTAAAAAAGAAGAGGTAGAGTGTAAGAGCCAGAGGGGATGAAAGACACCAGGAAAATAAGGCCCTTAAAAAAAAGTTCATATGAACTCACAGAGACTGAGGTAGCATGCATAGGCCCTACACCAGTCTGCACCAGCTCCAGTTTAGTGTTTTTATAGGATTTCTGAGTGTGCAAACAAGTGCATAGCATGAATCTTAAAAGGTCTTATTAATAAAAACAAACCCGGAGCCAGGTATTCGGGTGAATGCTGAAAGATCAGAGAGACAGAACAAGCCACAGCCACCTCACCTTGCAAATTCCTCAGCTGATCTCGTCTCCTCAAACTGGAAGCCTCTGTGTCCTCATCCGAATGGATCTCAGCTGAACTGCTGCTCAAAAGCCTGAAAGCTTAACAGACTGTAGTTTCTGGTTTTCATGCCTTATATACCTTTCTGCTTCCTGCCATCACTTCCTGGTATTAAAGGCATGTGTCACCATGCCTGGCTGTTTCCAGTATGGCTTTGAACTCACAGAGATTCAGATGGATCTCTGCCTCTGGAATGCTAGGATTAAAGGCATGTGTGCTACCATTGCCTAACCTCTATGTTTAATATTGTGGCTGTTCTGTTCTCTGACCCCTAGATAAGTTTATTAGGGTACATAATATATTGGGGAACACAATATCACCACACAAGTGGGTCTCTGCTTCTTGTGCCTTCTCTTGGGCTCTTTTTTTTTCTGTTTGTTTGGTTGGTTTTGTTCAATTCTGATGTGTTAGTTTTTGTTTTATCTTACTGTATTTTATTTCATTATTATCCCTTAGAAGCCTGTTTGTTTTCTAGTTAGAGACAGGAAGGAAGTTGGTCTGGATAGGAGAAGTGGAGAGGAGTACAGGGAGTGCAAACCACAGTCAGGATATATTATGCAAGGAGAAAATCTTTTTAGTAAAAGAGGAGAAAAGAACATGCTTTAGAATAAGAAAAGAAAAAGGAAGGAAGGAAGGAAGGAAGGAAGGAAGGAAGGAAGGAAGGAAGGAAGGAAGGAAGAAGTTGAGCTGATTCTAATAATAAAACCTGAAATGCCATCTTGGTTAACTAATCAAAGTATCCTTTTTAAAAACAGGTTCCTGGGGGCTGGAGAGATGGCAGCTCACAACTGTCTGTAACTCCATTTCCAAGGGATCCAACTTTCATGCCTCAGCCTCCTAACTGCTAGGATTTTAGGTGTGAGCCATAATGTCCAACTATTTAATTTGTTTTTAATTACCCCTAGAAGCACAGAATTGTACATATTTATGGGCTACCATGTAATTTTTCAATATATGTAATCATAGTATAAGGTTTAAATCAGGATAGACATTGATCTCAAACACTCAACATTTATGATCACAACATTTAAAACTAGTAATTTGGAGGTTTTTTGTAATTTGGTTTGGCTTTGCTTTTGGTTTTTTGAGGCAGGGTTTCACTGTGTAGCCCTGGCTGTCCTGGAACTCACTCTATGCATACTTTAGAAGCAATGTGACCCGTGTCACATGTGAAAATTTGCTTTCACTCTTTGTTCTGAAAACTCTGTAGACCAGGCTGGTGTCTAACTCAGAGATCTGCCTGTTTCTGCCTCCCAGGCACTGGGATTAAAGGCATGCACCACCACCGCCAGTTTAAAACTAATACTTTTAAAAAACATTTCCTACTCCAAAACAACTACAGTTCCCTGAAAGACAGACTTCTTTGTTGGAACAAGACTTGGATATCTAGAGCTAGCTTCTGAGAATCTTTTTCTTTTAATATTTGTTTATTTGTCTATTTATTTTATGTATGTATGTATGTGAGTATATACATGCCTGTGTATATGTGTGTCCACACAGAGGCCAGAAGAGGGTGTCAGAAGGATCCCCTGGAATTGGAGCTACAGACGTTTGTGAGCCAACTTGTAGGTGCTGGGAATCAAACCGGGGTCCTCTGGAAGAGCAGCCAGTTCTCTTAACTGCTGAGCCATCTCTCTGGGCCCCAAATCAGCACTGAGAGGCCAGAGAGAGGGGAGGGACAGATGCCCTACCTCTGGCTACGGCCAGGTTGAAGGTAAGTGGTACCACGCACACACCTTCCTGACGTTTGTGAACAGATGGGAACACCTGTGTTTGTCCTCCTCATGTATTCCCCATGAGATGGTATTTTAACATGGAGTCTTTAGAGGCAGTTCAGCCTTGGGGGTGATTCCCTCCTGGTGAGATGAGTGACCTTATCAGAAGAGAGGCCTGGTGGCCCATGCCTATGGTCCCAGCACTGGGAAGCAGAAGCAGGAGGATCACTCACAAGTTTAAGGCCAACCTGGGCTACAGAGTGAGTTTCAGGCCCATGTGGGCTTCATAGTGAGACCTTGTCTCGAAACAAAAACAAAAACAAATAGAACTGGTTTCCCCCTTGTCTTCCCTCACCACCACGGGAGGGCACACAGAGAAGACCGTTGTCTGTAGATCAGGAAGACAGCCCTCTCCAGGGACACCGGATTAGCCAGCACCTAGATCTTGGTCTCTCAACCCCCAGAACTGGGAGACATAAACAATTGTCATTTAAGGCATCAGTCTCCAGTGTACCAGTGACAGCCATGAGCAGCACTGGCTAATGGCTAGTGGATTATGAATGTGCTTTCTTGGAAATCTTTTTGTTTTTATTTTTCTGGTTTTCAAAGTAAATACATATTTATTAACCTTTTTAAATGTTTTTGAGAATTTCATACATGTATACAATGCCTTTGATCATATTCATCCTCTTCTGGATACACCTCCACTCAAACACATTCCCCCTACCTCCTGCCCCTGCATTTCTTCTTCTTCTTCTTCTTCTTCTTCTTCTTCTTCTTCTTCTTCTTCTTCTTCTTCTTCTTCTTCT
>CABHPQ010143805.1:1088-16853 GCA_902168405.1 Peromyscus aztecus
CTTCTTCTTCTTCTTCTTCTTCTTCTTCTTCTTCTTCTTCTTCTTCTCTATATATGTGTCTCTCCGTGTAGCAGGGTCCTTGCTGTTGTTCCCTTTGGGGGTGGGGGCCAAGTAGGCACAGAGTCAAAGCACACAGACTCTGGGAGAATGTCGAAACAAGCTCAGTTTATTCAGGAAGAGGCAAGCCTTATATAGCCTCCAACCCACCCTTGGGGAAGGTCTGATGAATATGCATCTGCTGGTGTGACATGGCTGCCTCTCATTGGGGCAGGTCATCTCCAGATCATATTTCAGCTGCTGTTGGCTAAGACCATCAGGCAGACCCAGGCTGGCTCTCACAAAGTATCTTTTTTACTTGTTTGGGCCGTCTGACCCTCAAGCCCGTTAGGGATGAGTCATCCCACATCTCCACAGGCCTGAGCACTCGTCTGTCCCTTTTATCTTAACAAAACTCTTGTTAGTGGATTCTGTCGTGTTTCGTGACATTTCCTCACAGGGTAAGAGCACCGCTAAATAACTAAAATCTGGTGCCGAGACAAGTGGGCCCTTCTGAGTGCCGCTAAATAACTAACAAAGATCACATAGCAAAGAAATCTACTTTTCTGAGGGTAGTTATCTATTGTTGTGTGAGATCTAATAAGGCAATGGCTTTGCAATCCTTTTGACAGCAGCTGTTCAATCAATTGAATAATGTGCCCTGTTCCTGGTGAGACCTAATTGCAAGTATACCTGAAGTGTGATTAACTGACAGCAACAAAGATGATTCCTGGACTTTGGTTGTTATAGAGCTATAATAAGATATCTTCAAGACACAGACAGGTAGGTCTATTCCCCTGGGCATCAGAAAATATCTCAATAGTGAGGAGGAAGGATTTCCAGGGTCATTCCTAAGGGATGGGACATCTCTCTGTTGGGAAAGAAAAGCATTTCCCAATTGAAAAAGTCAATTTACCAGGAATTGAGAGATAACTACATGTCCTGTTAAAAACAGTAGGGAATCTATGTGAGCATAGATGTCATTTATATTTAGTGTGATCTTGTGTGAATCCATGTAGGGGTGTGTTTGTATGTGTGTCTCTGTCTATGTAAGTAATGGAAGACTTATTCACATAGTTATTTCTGTAGATGGTGTTTTCCTGTCCTGCTGGCTAGTTCCCAAATAACCCACTCAGAGTTTTAATATTGTTTATAAATGCTCAGCCAATAGCTCAGGCTTGTTACTAGCTAATTCTTACACTTAAATTAACGCATATATCTCATCTATGCTTGGCCAAGTGGTTCATGGCTTTTTGCCTCATTTTCTATTCATGCTGCTTCCTTGGTGGCTGGCTACAATCTCTCTCACTTTGGCGTTCATAACATTATACTCATTTTAATTGTCCCATCTAACTTTATCTTACCTTGCTATAGGTCAATCAGCTTCTTTATAAACCAATGAGAGTAATACATATTCTCAGTATACAGAAGGATTCTTCCAAAGCCTATTTCCTCCACTGATTTGCACATTGTCTTTGAGACACAGTTCATCAAAAGAAGCAGGATGAAGGTAACTTGTTTTCCTTTGAATGGGAATGAACTGAATAGGGCAGAAAAACAAAAGTGGTCTGGATCTCCATGAAGAACCAAAACACCCACAGAAGAACCAATACACCCACATTTCAAGCAAGCCCTTCACCTCAGCTTGAAATAGGCCTGAGTTTTGAAATTCTCAGAGCTTCTAACATAAGTCCAAGGAATTCAAATTACAAAGTCAGGATGTTTGTAGGCCTATCAGTTAACAATTAATTAACCACAGAATGCTCCAATGCCGTACATAGACTATAAAGTTTGACAAAAATCCAGTCAAAACTGCAAAGTAAGGTAACATAGAAATTTTGGAAAGCCCCTAAAACTTGAGCCAATGAGAATTGTACCCATACTAGCACCCCTAACTGATGTAAATTTTTGATTTTTGCCTTTAAAAACTGAGCTTGCAGAGGGGTGGGCACCTCCTCTAGCCTCTACTGCATCAGGGTGCTTGACGAGGTCCCAGCTGCACTGCATGAACTGCTCCAATAAACCTTGCTTTTGCATTTTGGTGAGTTTGTGTCTCTGGTGGTCTCTTTGGGGGTCTTTTGCCCAGGGCACAACATTTGGGATTTGGGGGGAAGCACAGAGCCTCTCCAGAGGCCCTGAATCCCAAAGTTTTACACCAGCCTGTAGGGTAAGTTTGTCTGTCCATCTTGCCTGTTTGTTGTTTCTGTTTTCTGTTTCTCTTTTTGATTCCTGATTGCTTCCAGCAGCTGTCCATTTCTGAGAGGATCCATTTTAGTGGATGCACAGTAAAATCAAACCTGGAGGAGTTGGGAGACATCCCCTCTCCTTGTTTGGGCAGGGGTCTCAAGTCTGAGGCTACTTTGCCAGGGACCCACGAGAGACCCATCTGTGTTTCCAAGAACTCTGGGGATCAGGTGACTCTGTTGACTTATTCCCATCCCATCTGTACAGTCTTTGGCATAATCAAAGCTCCCTCTCTGAATACCTGCCTGCCTGGAACATCTGTCAGCTGCTGCAGAACTTTGCTGAGGGCCCTAGTTTTTCCATTTTGTCTGACAGTCTTGTTGATAAGTACTGTGTGTTACATTTCTATAGTGGTATTCTATTTGTACTGAAATGTGATTTTATTTGTATGTTAATAAATAAAGTTGCCTAGCGGTCAGAGTTGTTAGCAAGCC
Source organism: Peromyscus aztecus (assembly GCA_902168405.1). Classification (NCBI taxonomy): domain Eukaryota; kingdom Metazoa; phylum Chordata; class Mammalia; order Rodentia; family Cricetidae; genus Peromyscus; species Peromyscus aztecus. The sequence continues at coordinate 3,803 of CABHPQ010143805.1, forward strand.
ATAGCGAGAGCCAGGCGTGGTGGTGCACGCCTTTAATCCCAGTACTCGGCAAGCAGAACTAGGTAGATCTCTGTGTGTTCAAGGATACAGCCAGAATTGGAGACACACGCCCGTAATCTCAATACCAACCATAGACCTGGAGGTCTGTACAGAGAGGCAGTGATGAGACAGCCACGTAGTTGGGTTTACAACCAATGAGATGGAAGAACCAGAACTCTTTATAAGTCAAACGCACAGGAAGTAGCTCCCTTTTTCGGAGAGGTTTCTTGGCGGAAGAAGCTAGCCAGCAGCACACGGGTAAGCTCCTAGCTCTGACCTCTTGGGATTTTATCTTTACCTTGGCTCTGTGTTTCTTATTTAATAAGATGGTTGGTTACATCTACACATTTCTGTTCATCTTCATCTATACATGAACTAGGTTGAACCATGAGAAATAATCCTTCATCACCCCCCTTGACCTGACCCTAGCTCATGGGAAGGATGTAAAGGAGATTGCTCACAACAACAGCATAAATGTTGAGAAAAATAAGTGGATAACGTTTTGATCCTCAGAATGGCCTGCTTTTGACATTGGCTGGCCAAGGGAGGGGGTCATTGACTCCAGGATCATACACAGAGTCAAGGAGATCATGTTCAGGTCACAAACAGGCCACCCAGATCAAATCCCCTATACAATTACCTGGAGGGGGCTCATTGACAGGGTGGAGGGACCCCTCCCATGGGTCAAACCATTCTTGCCACAACCACCCATGGGTCCTTGTCCCAAGCCTACTGCCCCTCTGCTAACATCTTCCCCCTCACAGGTACTTCTCACGAGACTCAAGGAAAGTGACCCAAAGTCCCAAATCATTAAAGGAAGAAGGGAGGAATCTAACTTTTCCCTCCACCCTACTCTCCCCTGCCCTCTCCCTCTCAGCCCATCAATCCCCCATGCAACCTATATCCCCAACCAGAACCACCTTTACCAGGGCCAGCTCAAGCAGCCCAAAGTCAAAGAGGGGCCACCCCTCAGCTAGACCCTGTGGTGGCCATACCTCGTAGACCTGGCAGATTAGTAGATGCTGACAGGAACTAACCCTATCATTATTGGCCATTTGCAACCAGTAACCTGGTGCACGCAGAATGCTCCAGTTTCCAAAAAACCCCAGGATTTAATTAATCTTTTAGAGACTGTTCTTTTTACCCACTAGCCCACTTATGATGATTGTGGTCAGCTTCTAAACATCCTGTTCACCACTGAGGAGAGGAATAGAATACTGGTGGCTGCCTGGAAATTGGTTCTGGGTCTCACGGGAGCTCGCACCATTGTTCCAGTGACCATCAATGCTTTTTTTCCTTCCAACCATCCTGATTGGGACTATACCATGGCACAAGGTAAGAAGAGGATCCATGTCAGAGGGGATAAACTGAGACCAAACTGGGAACTGTCAGGGAGAAAGTCTCTCTGAAGAAATGGAGAATGGACAGATTTTTCCGCACAAAGCTGCTAGAGTTTGAGGCAGATTCAGGGGGAGAAAAAAAGCCCCTACATCCAGAGGCAGCTAGCAGAGGAACAGAGCCACAGCCTGAGATATCTGAAGCTCTGCATCTGTGGGGGAAAGAAAAAGCAAAATGAGATAAAGATCTATCCATGGGAGAAAATCTCTCTGAAGGAGCTGTGGAAAAGGTCTGTTGTAAATGCTTCTGCTTTTCACTGACTGCCTAAGGCAAACACAAGCCCTGAGGGAAGTTGGGAGAAGGAATGCCTGCCTCAATGCATGCTAAGGAGGCAGGTGTGGTTCTGATCCAGGGCCAGTGTCTGATGGAGAGGCACCTGTTAAAGCAAGCTGAGGAGAGACTGGAAATCTCCAAATGTCCCATAATTAAAAAATGCAAAAAGCTTGGTTCAAATCTCCTGGGCAAAAACTTTGAAAGCAAGCCTGGTAAAAGAGAACCAGAAGTTGACTTTTAGACCTGAAAACAAGTGTGGGAAATGGAGTCCATAAGCTAGCTCATAAGAGTAATCTGATGAGAAATGCATTCTGGGAAAGGTAGTTTTTCCATTAAAGATCCGACATTGAAAAAACTTTTCAGCTCGAAAAGATATTCATAGTAAACTTAAAATACAGCTTTTCAAAGAATAAGAAGGATGAAAACCGTGTAGAGTTTCTTGAATGTTAGTTCCAAGGAAAGACTGTAAGAATACAAAACTTGGAGCTATGATGCTTTTTGGCTTTACAGGCTCCTTGAAAAAATGCCTTATTTAACCTAATAGCTGTGCAAAGTTTTTACAGTAGTTGGATGACGAAAAGCCAACATGTAGAAGATTGCAAAAAGCTACATATAAAAGCAAACAAGCCACTTTAAAATCCTTAAAGCAAGAGAAAGTAGTTTATAAACTGAACTTTGTTTTATATATGAACAAACTTATGGCAAATTAAAAAAGTTCTTTGCCTTTTGAACAAACAACCTGCAATGAATGCTTCCTTTGCAAATCTAATAAGGAGACAAGGAAACAGGCATTTGAAAAGAAATGACTGCTTTATAGATGGGAACAAACTTCAGAAAATTTGTTTTAAAAAATGGAGTTGCTTCACACCTGAAAGTTCCTCCTAAGAAATCAATGCTAAATATTACAGCTGCTAACATCAGGGGTTAAAGCTAATGAAGTGAAAATACTAAATCCTGAAAATGCTTTTTCTCTGAGTAAGCTAATGAAGGATGTTTCATGGAAGAACACCTATGTTCTTGACTCTTTGGAATAGTAGCAGTTTTGGTGAAAACACTGGGCTAATAAAAATCTATCAGAAACATCAGCATTGTTTAAGAACTCGAGGCAAATACAGCTTAAAATTAAGAAGGAGGAAAATTATATTAGAGTTTAAGTATGAAAAGCAACTAAATAAATGTTCATGATATTAAGGTTCCATTTTGCAGTCTGGGATTATTAAGAGTATAAACAGGCCTCCAGACTGCTGAGGGGTTTGAGACAATTGTAACTAAGTTTCAGTAATGATTTCAGACCTGCTGAAAGCTGCAGGTCTGTAACAGGACTCCAATTTAGACAATTATCTTCTCCATTGGAAAATTGTCTATTGAAACAGAATAATCCTTACAATGTTTTTCTTTTCTTTCTTTTTGGGTTTGCTGTAAACGGTGATAGCTCTTAATAGAGTTGTTGTAAAAGATCTGAAATGCATAAAGTACAGTTTAGCAACACTCATTAAATGCCAGAGTTGAGTGAGCTATTAAAGAATTACACCCAATTCAATCTATCAGAAACTTTCAGAATATCAAAGCTGTCTATAAGCTCTGAACTTTAGAAATGATTTGTGTACTCCCTGTCTAGTTAAGTGAATCTTTCTAATACAGATAGTGATAATAATTAAGAGTAAGAAATAGAAAATTATTCTGTCTTGTTAGAAAATGTTAAATCTCTTCTAAGTGTTCAGAAATTTTTAGGTGTTTGCTAAGTTAGATATATGCTCGTAGTAGCCTTGTACAGTTTGCTTAATAGTTCTTATGAATATGTTTGTAAAATAGATCTATAGAGTTCCTTTAAGAATAAAAGCTGGCAAGAAATATCTAAGGTAGTCATAAGACATGTAGTAATAAGCTTGTAAGAAGTAAAGATGCTGGTTTTAAATGTGAGTTTATTTAAGAATATAAGAAATAAGTAAAGATGCTATTTGTAAAAGATGAATATAAGATGTAAATTAGAAGTGTATTTGCTAAAGTAGTCTTATGTTTTCGTTAGGTATAAGTAGATGCTAATGTTATATGTGAGTTTGTAAAAAAGTGTAAGTATTGAATGTGAGTCTAAATGCTTGCAAGATATGTTATATGTGAATTTCTAAAAAAAAGTGTATATGTTAAGTGTAAGTCTGTGCTTAATGTATATGGTTAAAAAAAAACAGATACAGAAGTTAGTGTCCTAGCAGACTGTGAAGCAGGCAGTCTAAGTGGTTTCAAAAGCTCCAGAAGTCACTAGCAAGAATGGTGGACACCAGAACCAGCACAGGGCATCCACAGCTGAGATCCATGGAAAATCAATGCAACGTAGAAAAACCTGAGCTAACATCAAAAACAGGGCAGTTTAAAAGGTTACTATAACCAAAAAGGTTTCTGTCTTGAGAATGAAAGTTGCAGAGACACTGTTGGAAGTAAAATTGTTAACTGCAAAATGTTTTGGTCATAAAACGTCTCTTCATGTTTGGAAATGAAAGTCTGATACCAGAAGTTACTTTTTTTTTAAACTTTTTGAACTTAAAAAAATGAGAAAACTACAAAAGGTTTTTGTTATGGATTTCTTCATATTTGGAAGGCGAGTACCAGAATTCATTGAATTTGGGGACTTAATGAAATGAACAATAGTGATTTGACTGCAATGGGACAATTTTGACTTTACTTATAGTGATTACTTAGAAACTTTTCTGGAATTATTTGTGTTAAAAATGAAACTTTTTAAATGAAGAAATGTATTGTTTCTACCTAGACTCAAGATGCAGTTTTGTGTATGCATATATGCTGGGGATTCATGCATTGTCTGTGTTAAAAATGGAATTGTTTTATGGAACAGTTCATGTAAAAATGAAATTACTTATGGAACTGGTTTTGTGTTACAAATGGAACTGTTCAAATGGAAAAGATTGGGTTTTCTAACTAGGCTTGAGATTTTGCTTAAAAATTATCAAGAAAAGGAAGAAGTAATATTCCTTAGTCTACTTAATTTAAATAAAAATTCTTATTTAGGTAGTTTAATGTCATGTTTTGATAGTAAGAAATGCAAATGGGTATACTAAGAGATTACTTCAAAGTGTACAGTGTTTTATTAAGAAACTGCTTTTGGATGTTTTGCTAAAAGTTTTCAAAGTGTTAAGGGTTAGATTGAGAATATTGTTTTTCAATATGCGTTTGTAGTAATTGTCTAAGTTTGGGTTTTTCTGACTAGGTTTGAGATTTTGTTTAAAAATTATAAAGAAAAGGAGTTATAAGTGAATTAAGGTTGAATGTATGTTTGCAGAAATTATGTTAACCTATTGATATTAATGTACCCTGGTTTTGTGAAGTTAGGGAAATATTTAAGTTTGACAATACAACATCAAAAGTTTTTCCTATGTTCTGTTAGCAAGAAAATTCAAATGATTCTATTAAGAGTTAAAGTTGTAAGACTGAGAAAACTGTTAACTATATGTAGCACCATATATGCTAATTCAAATGGTTCTGTTAAGAGTGTGCTTTGATTTGTAAGATTGAGAGAATTGTAACTATGGATAGCCATATTTGAATATACTAATTGTATATACTAATATACATATATACTAATTGAATATACTAATTGTAACTATGGATAGCCATATATGAATATACTAATAATACGGTTAATGGTAATGATGAAGCTAAGGGATTCTTTATGTTTGCAATTGCATTAAGAGTTTTTGGACATCCCCTTGTTTCTCCTTCCTCTTCCCAGAGCTCGGAATCTTGAACAATGTTCTGAGGCTAGTCGGTAGTGTGACTACTCAAGAGAGCTGGTGAGACAATGGGTTATCACTCTCACCAGCTCTCTGTATTCCTACCCTCACCAGCTTCCTTCTTTTCCTATACTTTAAAATTAGGATTTATCCTATTTATCTCTTCCCAGGATTATAAAAAGTATTCAGAGATGGCGGCTGCCGCCGGTGGGCCATGAGTGGGAGCAAAATTGAATGATGAACTGATGTGGAAATAAGAGGAACAAGCCACAAAGAAAGACATCAAAAAAGGTATACAGAAAAAGAGAAAGATTCTGGGATTAAAGGTGTGCACCACTACCTTCCAGCAAGAATTTCATTTTTAAGCTTTGTTTTATGTATATGAGTGTTTACCTGCTTGTGTCTGTGTGCAGTACCTGCAAGAGACCAGAAGAGGGAATCAGAGCCCTTGGAACTGGATTTATAAGCAACCATGTTTTCTGGCATATGGAGGTAGCTCACTCCCACAGCTGAGTGATTTTGAGTACAGTCCATGCCAGCTTGTCCTCAGATACACCTCAAGCATTGCTCTGGCATTTGAACCTTAGGCTTTCACACCCAAAGGTCCATCCCTAAAAACTCTTCAAAACTCCACAGTTTTTTGTAGATGCCTGATTGCCTTAGCCTTGGACAGACTTCAGTTCAAGTCTCAGGATCTCCTCATAATCTGGCGTCTTCTGGAGTCACCACCATTCAGAGCTCCAAACTGAATGTTTTGCAGGCATCAGGGAAGCAGAAAGTGATCCTATTCATACAAGTCAGACTTCACACCTGTAAGTTCCTTTTCTCTCCTTACAGGAGGTATAAACTCAAGAAGGGGAACACCTGACATGTGAGTTTCTAGGTTCCAACTGCTGCCTATTTACCACATTGGAGATAAACTCTGTCTTGTGGCTTGGATTAAATGGTCAAACATCTTTTAAAAACTTTTAGTGTCAGTTCCTCTCCTCTTTGTATTCTTTGTATTTTCCCTCATTTTGCAGAGATTTGGGTTTGGAAAACTCTTGAACCAGTTCTCCCACTGCCCCTGCATTCATGTGGTGGCAGCTAAGGCAGTGCAGCACCATGACAGGTTCAGCATCACACGTTCCTTCTACCCAGTGACACCACACTCATTGCCCAAGAGGAAGGAGTGGTGAAGGCAGAGTCCAAGTGATGCTCCGTGAGACTGTTATCCAAGCCTGACTCTGCCAAGGTGGATGCAACACTGGAAAAGGCCATGGGAAAGGAGAAATCATCACACAGAAAAGTGCAAATAAAAGAGATGAGGGGAGCAAAAAACAAAGAGGCAAAAGTGGCTCACCAACAACTACAGATCTGCCAGCAGAAAAAGGAGACACTGAAAAACAGAGTCCAGTCTCTGAAGTAGAAGAGAAAGAAGCCAAGTCTGACTAACCATCCATCATGTCTGTCAGTATCCCCACCTCGCTACTTGTACAATTCAGAGGAATATTTTAACCAAATATTTTGTAAATAACGTTTTTCAGTAGCTCTAGAAACATTTTTATGGTGGGTAAAATTCCTATTTCATTCTATATTTTAAGTATAAATAATTTTTTAAGAGATTAAGTCACTGGACAGGTTTTTTTTTTTTAATACAACCAGAAAGTAGCAGGATACTAATGAGGAGAGGGTGTGACTGTCTCAGGGGTCACCATAACATTCAGTACAGGGGGCTAGTTTTATATCCTACAACACAAAGCATTCTAGATAAATGGTAATTGAAAGTCTCTTGGTCATCCATTTTTATCCAGAATATTCTTAGTTATATCTGGTCTCATATTTCTAGTAGAAATGTTTCCTAAAAAACACTCCTTGGGCCTTGCCTTGTCAGAACTGTCTCTGGTTATGGAGTCCATTTTCCTAACATTTGTGATAATGTGCTATAAAAAATGGAAAATTTGAATATGAACTGTATGTGTCATAAAACTGTGAGTCAATGGAATTGATAATTGCGAGCATTTGATTGTTATGTGAGGTCTTAGTGAAAACTTGCCAAATTTAGGATGGATCATCACTGGAATAAGTTCAAAGAGAAACAACACATGGCTTTTTTAGATACATGAACACAATGTATGACTCTTAGAGTTGGGTATATGTTTCAAAAATCGAAATGACTGTGTACTCTGCTCCTCAACCAATAATTTCTCATTTGGGGAAGAGTAAAGACAAATTCTTAGAGCACCAAGTGTGAAGTAGTTTCGGGTTCTATCAATCTTATATTTCTTCTGGGTAACCTGGGCTGAGGTAAGCATGAACTTAGATCAGCCATCCACACCTTACTACTATTAAAGACATGTTCATAGGCTTGAATAGAAGTCTCAGCACTGAGAACACTACCTTTTTATATACAGGACCTGACTCTCATTCCCTGTACTCCAAGACAGCTGACAACTGACACTACCTCCAGTCACAGGGGATCAGGCACCATATTCTGGTCACCATTGGTACCTAGCATGAACTTGGTATACTAACTTGCAAAACTTATGCACTTAAATTAAATTTCATTCTTTTCAAAGATACCAGGCCCATGAATAAAGCCTTTCTTACAATATGGAATCACATACATATCTGTCATTTCACCATTTGCTTATCTGGTTTCCTAAGAGGCAAGGCGAATACACTCAAGGACATGGAAATACAGGTAGATGTGACAAATCTGATGTAGGTGCTAGGAATCAAACTTGAGTAACAAAGAAGACCAGTACCACTGAGCCAACACTTCAGGTCCCAAATATGTCATTATAATTGTGATGATGAAGATGTCCTACTGCTCTTTCTGTCTCCTATGACTTGAAGGTGAGGAAAGTCCCCTCTAGATGGTTGTCAAAGGATTCAATCGATTTCTATACCTCTGTGAATGGACTCTCTATATTGTTTTTTATTTTCATTGTTAACCCATTTCTCTTGATGTGAGCAAAGATAACAAAAACTTTTGTTGAAACCAGTCACAGTCCAGGGAGATTATATTAAGAAAAATTCCATAATTAGATATTAGCTTTTTCTTTTGGCATTTTTTTGAGACAGGATATGTCCAAATAGGCTACCCTGGAATTCACTATGGGGACCAAACTGGCCTCAAACTCACGGAGATTGGCCCAGCATATTCTGTCAAGTGTTGGAATTACATTCGTGCACCTCTAAGTTCAGAAATATGGGTTTCTAAGTGACCTACAATGGAATCAGAAAATGAAAGGATAAAACAATATTTAAATAGAAACCATGTTTTAAAGAACAGAATTATTGCTTGAAATTCTATAATTTAACTAGGCAAATCATTTTATGTATTCCCAATAATTGGGTTATTTTCTTTGCTGGTATTTTCATCCACTTAAAAAGATTGAACTGCATTTGTGTGTCTACACCAGTGCCAGGAAGTGTATATAGTACTGAGAGGACCACTTACATTTGTCTTTTATCTACTTCCCCTATGTGAGATCTAGTGATAAACCTTATGGAGTCATTTATTTGCAAATGATATCAATGGCACTTATACAGGTCTAAAAATAATTTATGTACATGCTGATGTGGGAGTGGGCATTTGTGAATGCCCAAGTGTAGAAATAAAAAAAAATTAAGGAGTAGTATAGATCACCCAGAGATAGAACTCAGGTCCTCAGGCTTAGCAGAAACAACTTTACAGAATGAGGCAATTCTCTGGCATTCAGTTGTGGTTCTGAGACAATGTTATAAACAAATGCTTAGCCCCCATAATCAATTTTGAAAACTATATGGTTGTATAAATATTTTAATATGCAAAGAAAGTTTATTATTAAATTTGTCCTTTGTTCTTGTATCCTACTTGAAATTAAGTTTTCAATCTGAAAATAAGACAATAATTTAATGTAGTATTTCTACAAATCTTATTTGAGCACCTGTGAGATGGCTCATTGGTAGTCTTTGTGTGCAAAACTGGTAACCAGACGATGACCACCCTATTAAGAGAACCAAAAGGCTATCTTCTGTTCTTCATATATCTGCCATGAGCCTACAACCCATAATCATATCAGAGGCCACATAAATCTTTCTTACAAGAGAAATCTTAGTGATATTGCATTACCTGGCATCTCTGGATAATTCTCTTAGAAGGAAGTACTTGAAGATGAAATGCAAAATGGTTAACTCATGTGGATGGGACAATCATGGAACATCAAATTATATAAATATACATATATAACTTAGCAAGCTATGGTATGAGGTGCCTGGTGGATAGCTGATTATCCTACTTTATTACATCTTTACCAGGTAAATGAAAATACTGCTTTGAATACACACATGAGGCATTTAATGTGTCTTATATTCTCTTCCATTAAGCATTTTAACATTAACATTGTCAAATTTTGTTGAAATAAAGCATACGTGATGGGAGTACATCATCTACCTTTGGACTTGTACTCAGGAGGTGGATACATGAGGATCATGAGTTCAAATGTATCCCTGAATCATTATTAACATCCAAGCCAAACAGAATTACAAGCACATATCTCAAGCAATTTGTAAAAAGATGAAACACAAAGCCAGCAACAAAAACCCACCACCACTTTATGGATAACCTTACTTAAAAAATATGATCACACACTGCTGATATTTAAGTAAACAGTGGACCACTTAGATTATGGGCATACCATTCTCTATATTACAGCAGAACAATACTGTTCACTAAGAAAAGTACAATATAAAATGAACAAAAGGCATAGAAGAAATACAAAGGCAACAAAATAAGCATCACTAAATGTATTTGTCACACATATAACACACTTTAGTATCTACCTCAAAAGTTTCAAGATAGAAATCACAATGCAGTGATCTCCTCCATTAGTCCTAAGTGAACATGGTAATTTGCTTCCTTCAAGTGTGTGATAAAAAATAAAGGAAACATGATTTCTTTTTCTTGAAGCTGAAGACAAGTGTGATGTCTAGTCTTTACCAAATTGTTGACATGAGTAGTTTTTCTCTTGTATGAGTTTGTCTTCATTTCCACACTTCAAAATGATATAAATAGACTTTAAAAAATTACAGCACTAGAGATATGACTGTGCAGTTAAGAAATGTTCATTACCAGGACCAAGGTCTGATTTTTGACTTCCTGTCATTCATCTCCATGATCCAATGGTCTAACATTTTCAGGAACCAGTTCGCCTGACCACTTACCCACTCAAACACAGAGACATCACATAATTACAGGTACAACAACTGTTAAAAGATACAATTTTACATGAAGTTGTTTCTTCTTATAAGCATTAATTACTGTAACAGGTGAAGAAGCATCTAACTGCTCTAAGAATTTTTCTTCATCATGAATTGGTTCATGTAACAGAAAGCTAGCATGTAGGCTTGAAGCCAGGGAAATCAATCCTTCTAAGTTGGGGGTATCACTTGGGAATTTTTAGAAAATGCTTCCCTGCTGGAGTAAATATGTGACAGTGTATAGGCTTTAAGAAATTACATCCACACACCATTTCCAGGTCCCATTCTCTGCTTCAGGCTGCAGTTTAAGGATGTGAGTTCATAGCCTCCTGCTTTAGCTGCCATGTCTGACACCTATTGCCTTGCTACTTTCATGCTGTTACTGTATCCCTCTGGATCCAATGGCCAAATTATACTCATTTATAAGGTGATCTGGATTTTATATCACAACAGAAAAGGAAATAATACAAACACATGAATTTCTATACCTGAATTAGTTATTTAATACAATTTAAGAGAAGTACAAAATCTAAAATGGTTACACTACCATTTAAATCAGTAGTGCAAGTTCCAAAACTATACATAGAGACCTTGCCTCAAAAAATAAAAAAAATAGGACTGGAGAGATGGCTCAGAGGTTAAGAGCACTGTCTGCTCTTCCGGAGGTCCTGAGTTCAATTCCCAGCAACCACATCGTTGCTCAAAACCATCTGTAATTAGATCTGGTGCCCTCTTCAAGCCTGAAGGGATATATGCAGGCAGAACATTGTATGCATAATAAACCAATAAATCTTTTAAAAAAAAAGAGTCATTCTATTAAAAAAAATAAAAAATAAAAAAATAAAATAAAAAATAGTGCAAGTTTTTACACTTCTGGGGGGGAGGGAAGATACCACAACTGTCAGAAGTCAGGTTTTACCTAGAGCTATGAAGGAAAGATATCCTGGATACCTACTGCTGTGAGAGAAAAGGTAACCTGAATATTGAGAAGTCAGGCTACACCTGATGCTGTGCTTCAGGGAGAAACAGTCTCCCTGCAAAAGGTATTAATCCTGCTCCTCCCCAAAAGGGAGCCCTTACAGTTGGACTCTGCTCCACACTGCTAAGAGAGTTTCCTAAGAGAGATGTCCATTGCTGCTGTCCTCCACTCCCCTGAGGGAATTTTTTTAGCAGAGCTGTCAATTTATTTTATGTTCTGCTCCATTAGAGTTTTTAACAAAGATGTCCATTTCTTCTCAGAGAGCTCAAATTCTTACTTCTATGCTTCACTCAAGCAAGGGGTGAAATGCTGCAGAAATGTAGCAGGCTTTGGTGAATAGTTGTTATTTCTGCTCTGATCTTTTAAGGGAGTTTGCCAGCAGAGGGGTCTGTTGCTTTTCTATATAGTCATATACTCATCTACTCCAGTGAAAAGTCTTCACCCAAATTGCCTTTTAGATATATATTTGGTAGAAAGAAATCGAGGAGAGTTCCAGAATGTTCCATAAAGAAACAAAGGCAGCTGCCAAATGAACAGGCACAGGGCTTGAAAAAGCTGAAATATTGGGTGGATTTCACGCTCAAGAATTGGTTGGTTTCCGGCTCATGGAATGGTTGCAGTTGTACTTAGTTTGTCAAGTTTAGAGTGTGTTTCTTTGGCTCTGGTTTCAGGTCCAAAGTGTGTTTGTTTTACTACCCCCTTTTAAAATTTTGATACTGGTTTCAAGATCAGGGTGTTTCTAAAACTGGTTCTGGATTCTGAAGAAAGTGCATTTCTTTGACTCTGCTTTCAGTGTCAAGATGTTTTTCACTGTGATTTCAGGGCCAAAAGGTGTGTCAATCACTGACACTATTTTCAGGATCAGTTTTTGTTTATGTGGCTGCCTCATTTACCCTATACAAAAGGCTTCATAAATTCATAATTTTTTTCCACGAATGTGTTGCACTAAACAATATAAAAGCAGACACCATAGTGCCTGAACATTTTTTGACACTGTCAAATACATTCCTTTTGAAGAAATACTCTTCTGTAACTGATTATATGTGTGTTGCCTAAAGTCTTAACAAACACTTTATAAGCAGATGGCCACCATAACTTTTTCATATAGTTGCATATTGAAGTTTCATATTGAAGACAATTGAGTTGTCCAGAGGATCTACCACACTGATTACTTTTCTATGGTTTCTCTCCAGTATTTGTTCTTTTATGTATTTGAAGATGTAGTGGCATACCAAGGCTTTACCACACTAATTACATTAATAGGGTTTGTCTCTAGCATGTGTTCTTTTATGCCTTTGAAAAGTACTATAATCTGCAAAGGCTTTACCACACTGATTACATTCATAGGGTTTCTCTCCAGTATGTGTTCTTTTATGCCTTTGAAGAGTACTAT
>CABHPQ010143806.1:531-23881 GCA_902168405.1 Peromyscus aztecus
AAAAAAAAAAAAAAAAAAGCAGGTAGATGGGACTAGGGGCATCATTCCTCTCAAAAACTGCTTCTAGCTGACAATTGGACTCGGTTGGCTCTTGGGGGAGTCTTCCGAGGCAGACAGGCATTGTGGGATGCTGTCTGCCGTCCGTTTGCTCTGGAGACATGTATCCCTCTTGGCTGTGGCTGGGAACTTTCTGTTTGACAAGATGCTGGTGACACAGAAAAAAAAACTTAGAGAGAAGAGAATCATTATTATTTTATGTTGATATTTATCTGAGGTAGATCCGGCCTGTCCAGGTGGATTTTGAAACATGTTAAGCTTTATCAGAGACAGATTATTTTAAAGCACCTGTTTCCTTTACTAGTTTGGCATCCAGGAGACAGGTGATCAATTGTTAAAAGCATCTCACAGTAATAGATGTTTATATTAAAGTCTTTTTATAGCACCCAGACGCTTTTGGGTCTGGGGGTGTAAATACCTTTAGTTGTTATAGTTTCTCACTTGATGATCTCTGGACTCTGGTTCTGTGGTGGTCCTGTACCATTAGCTGAACAGTGAGTTAGAACAGGGAACTGGGAAGAGAAAAGCTTGTGGTGCATGAGAATTTATTTATTTTTTTGGAATTAGGGACAAGGCAAAGATCAGGGCCCTGTCTGTATGCATGTGAGAAACACAGGCAGTGGATCTGGAGTGAAGCAATGAATTCTTATTTTAGGTGGAAATCTTTTTTCATTAAGTAACTCTGAAAGTTCAATTAAATCTGGTGAGATGGTAAGACTGTCCTCTGTACCCGACAATAAAGGAGAGGTGATATCCCAAAACTCCCAGGATTGAGTCAGTGGCTCTGGTGTCCAGAAGGAAAAAACCAGATTGCTTCCCTGCTGCGTTCTGGGTTCTCTGCCATGTCTGTAGCCACGCCTGGGTCTGCTGGAGGTCTTAGCTTGATGTACCCATGCATCTTGGCACCTGGGGGCAGTCAGCTGATTCGTTGTCTTTCTAGGTGGCACTTTTAACAAGGCTGTTGATGGCCTGGCAGGGCATTCGCTAGCCCATGGCCTTTTTCCTAACTTAAAACAGGGACCCAACAGCTTTTGGGAGTCAGCAAGTGCCAGCACTTGGCAATTTTGTTTTGGGGCTTTTATCTCTTCCCTGGCATACCTTAAATGCCACAGATGACTCTCTTGCCTGTGGGGTCAGGGGCCTTGCTCTCCAGATGCTTAAGTTTTAGTCAGGGAGGTCTGGGGAACAAGAGACAGATTTTACCCCATGTCCTGAATTTTTTTTTCCTGATGATTGGTGGCTTAAGGACAGCTTTTGAAAGATCTGCCAGTAGGCAGACTATAAACCGATCCTTTTGGAAGACTTGTCTGAGGCTATAAGCTGATTTTTTGACTTAAGAGCCATCCTGACTACTGTAAACGTATTTGTATGGATCTTAGCCACTTCCAGACCCACCTGTGCTTCTCAAGGCAGTTTGAGAATGAGTAGGTGGAGTTAAGGTGAGTTAGGGCGAGAGTTGTAGAAACCTGCCCAAGCCTACCCACTGCTGGCAGAAGTCAGACAGAAAAGGTTGCATGTGGCAGATGCAGAAGTGGGGAAGGAGAAGGGTTTAGAACTTTAGTAGAAAGCTTGGGGATAAAGTAACTCTTATTTGCCTGTTCTCTGGCAGAAGTTCCCGTGATGCTGTTGTGTGGCTAGGTTTACACTGTGCCCGCCCCTATCCGCCAATGTAGGTGGTAAATGTGTCCACCCCTTTGTCTCATGGCTGTAGCCGAGAGAAAAATAAAAAATTAAAATAACAAACTGGGATTAGACTACAATCTCAGGTGTCCCCGAGAGTGGAAAGAGATCTATGAATCAGCTCAAGTCACTGTTCCTCTTCATCAAGAGAAGGTGAGGGCTCTGCTGTACTGCAGTTGGTCCACCATTGAACCCTAGACACCATTTCTTTCAGGAGAGAAAATGTGCCTGCCGTTGCCAGTACATCCCCCCGGGGTGTCCATCACAAAGAATATAGCTCAGACTACAACCGTGAGAACAGCGGACTTACTGTGGTGAAGAACCATGGTGGTAGCAGTAGTGGTAGCTGTGTGGGGGTCCAGCGGAGGTGAGGGATGCACGTGCACTCGCTCTCTCGCTCGTGGTCTCACGGTCTCTCTGGATCGGGGAAGAGGTGGCAGGTGGCAGCAGTCACAGCAGGTCCAAGTCTGAACGGCACCAATGTTGGTTAAACAGTGCGCTGTTTGTGGCTGGCCATCGCGGCGGCCATGCCGACGGAGGAGAGTGCTGGAGTCATGAGCCACAGTTACCTTTTTAGAGCTTTATTGGGAGGGGGAGGGAGAGAGAGGACAGACGGAAGGAAGGAGCGGAAAGGAAAGAGAGGGGTGCACAGAGGGCCCACCCGCTTTTTAGGCTGGGACACCATTGCAGGCTGATGACGCAATTAAGGACCAAATCCTTACAATAGGTGTTTTTCTTTCATCTCATACTGGCCCCAGATCAGAATCTCACCTGCCTCATTAGCGCACATAGAGGTGGGCATCCCTGATACCAAAATTGGGGCTTGTTCTTTTGCCCCAGCCAGTCAATGAAAAGAAACAGAAGCACTTTCCTACAGCTTTTCAGAGAGACTTTCACTGATAGATCGTTATCTCAACCTGCTTGTTCCTTCCTCCCAGATGCAGAGCTGCAGATGCCTCAGGCTACAGCTCTGTTCCTCTGTTGGCATGATAGAAACAGTAAAAGCCAAGTCTCTCAGCTGTGGCTGCAGCTGAGACATCAGGGGCTTTGTTTCTGGGTGGGCATCTATCAGAATGAAAAGGTCTCTCATAATTGCCCCAGCACAAAGATCCCCTGAAGCCATGTAAACCCCCTCTGTTAGCATTGTATCTCCACTTCTAAACAACAACTGAGAAGTGACCCTGTTGGCCCTGGAGAGAGCTTATCTCCCTGAATCTGCCTCAACCTCTAGCAGCTTTCCCCAGGTCCTGCACCTTACTGGGAGGAATCTGTCCCTTCTCCATTTCTGTTTTCAGTGTCTGTGTGGTTTGCATTCATACTGAAATCAATCTTCGACTTTTTTTTATTAAGGGAGGTTTTTGTTTTCCCTAAGCTTGCATTAGCACAGATGTATTTGCCTAATCAGACCTTTCACCTGACCCAGTCCCCTCAGACAGAGCTGATTGCCTCTCACTCACTCCTTCTCCTCACCAGGAGTCCAAGGGGGAAACTGAAGTGCTTGAAACAAAGCTTTTCTCAGAAAGTTCCTTTCTCTGATAGAAAAGAGCTTTTCTCAGAGAGATTTCTTTTTGCAGCCATGGATGCTGTATAGCCTCACCTACCACCTCCAGGCTTGCAGTCAGGTGGGTAACTGCTGTCTTTGGCTTTCCTTGTATGCTAGCAGGTACCTTTTTGCCTCCACACTTGAGGAAGCTGTTGACAAGTGCAGGAACCCTGGTATTGCCAGAATGCACTCAAACTCAGAGGTGCTGGCCAGTCACTTCTCAGTTGTTGTTTAGAAGTGGAGATACAATGCTAACAGAGGGGGTTTGCATGGCTTCAGGGGATCTTTGTGCTGGGGCGATTATGAGAGACCTTTTCATTCTGATAGATGCCCACCCAGAAACAAAGCCCCTGATGTCTCAGCTGCAGCCACAGCTGAGAGACTTGGCTTTTACTGTTTCTATCATGCCAGCAGTTTCCTGCCCCATTGGGCTCTCTTTGGCTCCCCACCTGTACTTTCCTGAGTTCTATGGCTAGATTCTAGCTGCAGGAGAATTCTGGCTAGGGTCTGAAGTAACTTCTGTTTTTTTCTGGCTTGAAAGGGAGACAGAACTTAGAGAGGTTTTGCCCTATTCTAAGAGGTTTCTTATTTTTTCTTAGAGCGAACCATGGGTAAATTCCTGCACTCTTCAAGGTGAGTCTAATTTTGCTGAGAAAGAAAGTTCTGAAAGGCTTTTTAGTTTTTTGGAGAGAGATTAAGTTTTTTAAGAACAGTTTTAGTTTTTTAGAGAAAAAGAGACCATTCAGTTTCCCCAAAACTTCTGTCCTCTAAACTTTTTGACTTCGTGGCCAGGATGGAACTAATTCTGAGGGTAAGGTGTTGTACAAGTTTTCTCAGGCACTGCTGACGGAGCAGAGGATTTTTGTTTCTGTCTGAACCCACTGCAGGGGAAATCTCTTTCCTCTACTGCTTGGACTTAGCATTTTAACTGTCCCCAGGCTAAAAGCTTCTATAGGAATCTTTTTTCTACCTGATAAGCTCAAAGAAGAGCTTTTTTTCTGCCCATTAAGCTCTCGAAGAGGATAGATTTTTCCAAGCTTGTGTTCATGGCCCCAAAGTTAGAAAATTAAAGACCTAGTTTCTCTGTCTTATATCTTGACATGTTCTAAGTTTCTTTTATGCTATTTTCCTTTGTTCCTACTCTACCTTGCTCTTCTAAGTTTTTCCTCCACTATATATCTATTGCCTACTTTCCTTTTTTCCATAGATAGAAATTAAGAGAGATACAGAAAGAGAGAAGTCGTGATAGAGAAGATTCTACACTGTAGCCTTATACTCAGACATCCTTTCAGTCCGTTTGTTCTTTTTCTCTTGAAGATAAAACCCCCTGCTCCATTTAACTTTTTTCACTACAAAACCACACTGGTCCCTCTTCTTTAACTGGCAGGACCTCACTCTTACTTTTGCCAAGTACTCTGGATATATATAAAAATTTTTCTTTTTCTTTTTGTCTTAGTTCCTGTTCAGTGGTGCCATCTGTGGGAGGCCATTCCCCACCTCCACATTTCCCCAGAGTATTCCTGAGTAGGAGCAGCAGGAAATATTAGTTAGAAGGATAGAGGGGAGAGAAAAAGATAGAAATGCAGGTTAGCCTCGAGAGGGCCTGGATCCTAACCCATTGGGCCCTGACTGTCTCTGCCCTAGGGTATTTAAAGGAATGCCAAGGGGTGGAGCAAAAGACCCCCCCCCCAAGCACAGCCAAGTGCAGACCATCTCAGACACCTGCACTCAGGCCTATGGTCCAATCATCCTCTCTATGAAGACCTGCTGGGCAAAGCCACTAGGAAAAATGGGCTCCAACATGATACAAGGTCCTGTTGTCTTATTGTAAAGATCGTAATCACTACAGAGTTGTTTACTAGGCTCTGAGTGGGGTGGTGGGGCTGTGTGCATCATAGTAATTCCCAAGGCTTGAAGACAAATGAAGGCCATCTATTGATACATGGCTTTTTTTTTTTTTTTACACATTTTCAAATAGAAATTAAAAAGAAGTTTATAAAATCTAAGCGAGTAGTTTTTATATCAAGTTCACTATTTGTTTTCTTACAGGAGTAAGGTTTTCTGTGTCAGACTTATGAAAACCTCAGCATAATTTTGCACAGTGGCCCTTAAAAGTCTGTTGTCTCCACCCACCAACTCTGCCCCCACCCCTAGGTTATTTCATTAGAATTTTTTTGTTGTGTCCTTGAAATTGCAATGCCCTGCCCCAGTCCCCCAAGTTCCAAAGACGCTGGGATTAGAGGCATGCACCACTGCATCAGGCTCCTCCTATAACTTCATTTCTAAAGCCGCTTGTGGATGAGGTTAAAGCGCACTCCTTGTCCAGCATGTAGTAAGCCTTGGGTTCAATCCCCAGCACTTATTCTTGGAGAGAAGAAGATCTTTGGTTCTCACTGAGCAGCCTGCTTGGCATAATAGGCAAGCTCTGAGCCAGTGAGAGACCCTGTCAAGAAAATGTGGGCAATAGGGGCTAGAGAGATGGCTCAGTGGGCAAGAATGCTTGACCTCTTCCAGAGGACCCAAGTTCGTTCTCAGGACTCGTACTGGGCAGTTGACAACCACATTTCATTCCAGCCCCATGGAGCCCAACACTCTCCTCCCACCTCCTCAGGCATGCACATTGGCATGCACATTACACATACATTTAAGAACATAAATAAGTCTTTTAGAGGTGTATAACGTTTGAGAAATGACACCCAAGGTTGACCTCTGAGCTCATTGCAAATAAGCACATATGTGTGTCCATGTTCATGCACATACAAACATTTATGTACACATATGTACACACACATGGGGGGAGAGATGGGAGAGAGAGAGAGGGAGAGGGAGAGAGAGAGAGAGAGAGAGAGAGAGAGAGAGAGAGAGAGAGAGTCAGAAAGGCCAAACAAAACACAAGCACTCAAGTAAACTGATCAAGAAAAAAAGAGGAAAGACAAACAGAATCAAAGATGAAAAAGGAGACATTTACAGTCAATGCCAGAGAAACCCAAAGGGCCATCAGTAGCTGCTAGGAATGATTTTATGCCAAACTTGAAATATATAGAATAAATGGACAAATTCCCAATCACATACAAACTAACAACATTGAAGAAATAGAAAATCTAAGCAGAAAAATAAAGAGTAATGAGATCAAAGCAGTAATTAAGACTAAAAAAATGTCCAGGACCTAATGGCTTCACCAATAAAGTCTATCAACATTTAAAGAACTAACTGGAGCTCTTCTTAAAATATTTTAAAATCACCAATGAAAGGAAATCTGTACAACTCTTTTAACAGAGATCAAAATCACCCTGATGGCAGGAGAAACAAAAACAAACAAGACTCATGACACTGACACATGCCAAAGTTACCAACAGAACACACTGAACTCAACCGTACGTCAAAAAGTCTACACAATGATACAATGATGGTTCAACACAGACAAATCAACACACACGATCCAATCCTTCAACAGAAGGAAGAGCCAAAAGTAGAGGCTGTAACAATGGAGCAGAAAGTGTTCTGCAATATTCAACACCTCATTGTGAGTAGAAGGTCTGTACAAGTTAGGCACAGAAAGGACATACCTTAAAACACTAATTGCTATACAACCCTGTGCGCACACACACATGGGCACACACACATACATGTATCTATCCTTACAGATACATGGTCAGTATTACATAAAGTGTCTCCTCTGTGATCTGGAACAAGACAAGGATATTAACCCGAACTACTCTCATTTAGCACGGTGCCAGCATGGGGTGCTAGTGGCTTGGCAGATAAAAGGCACTTGTTGCAAAGCCCAATGACCTGAGTTTTTTTCAAGAATACATGTGATGGAAGATGAGAACCAATTCCCGCAAGTTGGTCTCTGACCTCCACACACACACATAAATAAGTGTAAAAACTTATTTTAAAAAAGAGTAACTAGGTAAATAAACAAAGGACAAACAAATCAGAAAGCTTAAATATCTATTTTGAAGATCATAATACAAAACCCAAATACTCTTTCAAAAACTTGTTAAACTCATAGTGAAATTAAGTAAAGTTGCAGAATGAAAAATCAACTCAATAAAAGTGGCATATTCCAGCAGGTGAGGTGTCACAAACCTGTATCTCAGCTTCTAGGGGAGAGGAAGGGGGCCTGTGTCCAAAACCCACAACAAACGACAATAAAACCCAACAGTCACATATTATACTCCAATAATGGACTTGCTGAAGAAGATATTGGAAGAAAATTTTAAAAATAATAAATTAATCCAAAGAAGGAAAATATCTACACTATGAAAATCATTAGACACTGCTGAAATTATAGAAGACATCAACAGTGGGAAGTGCCCCTTGTTAATGGATAAGAATTAATACTGTTAAAATGACTAGACTTCCCCAAGCCACCTATATTTTCAATGCAATCCCCATTAAAATGCCAGTGACTTTCTTCAGAGAACTAGAAAAAGCAGTCCTAAAACTCGTGTGTAACCACAACAGACCTAAAACAGCAGAGGCAATCCCTGTGTGTGGGTGGCTGGAGGCACCACAGTGCCTAACTTCAAAACATGCTATAGAGCTAAAGTAAGTGACAGCAACTACAGCTATGTGACCGTGGTGTATAAAGCAGACAGGAGAACTGATGAACAGAATAGAGATCCCAGAGATCAATCTGTGGTCACACAGCATATTGATTTTTATGAAGGCGACAAGATTGGATCTACATACACAGAAGCCTGAATCCAGATCCCTCTTGTGCACATTAAAGTCAATTAAAAATGAATCAAAGGCCCTGAAATTAAAATGAACAAGGACTTCAAGGGGCTGGCCTAGGAAATAATTTCTTTTTTCAGAGAAGACCTTAAAGGCACAGAAAATAGTAAAAACAGGGAAATGGATTGTTTCTCCATATAGGAAAAGAAATAATGGTGTTAAAAGGCAACACCTTGAATCCCAGCACTTGTGAGGCAGAGACCGGCAGATCTCTGTGAGTTTGAGGCCAGCCTCATCTACAGAGTGAGTTTCAGGACAGCCAGGGCAGTTACAGAGAAAAAAAAGGGGGTGCGATTATCAAAGCACCATCTAACAGAAGATTAATATCTAGAATATGTTAAGTATTCAAAAGACTGGACACTAAAAACTCACAAATAAACCATTTTTTAAATTGTCCAAAGATCTGAATAGATATTTCTTAAGAGTAGGTAT
The DNA here is from genome assembly GCA_902168405.1 of Peromyscus aztecus. NCBI lineage: Eukaryota > Metazoa > Chordata > Mammalia > Rodentia > Cricetidae > Peromyscus > Peromyscus aztecus. Next base: position 8,987 of record CABHPQ010143806.1, read on the forward strand.
ACAAACGGCTAACAAGTATATTTAAATTTTTTAATTTTGCTAATGATCAGAGAAATTCAAGTGTGAACCACACACAGTATCAGCTCATCCCATTTAGAATGACTGTCATCAGAAGGCAAAAGACTCATATGCACTGGGGGTAGAACTGTCACTTCCTACAGCCATTAGGGGGAACAGAACAGCAATCCGTAAAACAAAAACACAACTACCACATAGTCTAGAAATTCTAGTACTAAGTATATAAAACAAAGAGATAAAATCATTATGTTAAAAATACATTTGCAAAAATAGAAGAGATATTTGCACACCCACATTTATTAGTACAGTATCCACAACAGCTTAATTATGAAACAGCCTGGATGCCCATTAGTGCATGAATAAAGACAGTGGTTTATGCACACAGTGGGATATTGCTTAGCTGTGCAAAGGAAGAAGTCCTGTCATTTGCAGCAGCAATGATGGAACTGTAGATCATCATGTTAAGTTAAATAAGCTGGACACAGCCAGACAATGTGTACTGCATAGTCTCACAAATCTGTGAATGATAAAAGTCAGCATCACAGAAAGATGGTGGAGAACAGCAGTCACTGGAAACAGAGGACACTGTGGGAGAAGATGAAGACTAAAGGTGGTGTACAGCACAGTGGGGTAAGTCTAACACAGCTCCAAATTCCTAGGAAGGTATCAAATCCCCAACACATAGAATCAGTGTTTGATGAGACAGAACTGCTTATTACCCTGGCTTGATTACACACTGTATTCTACTGTACTCTTGTGTCAAAGTACCATAGTGCAATCTATAAAGATGTTCAAATAGTATATCTCAGGATTTAACAGGAGGAGGAGGCTTCCAGCACATCTGGATTACTTTCAAATCTCTATCAGCACTGAGTGAGAGTTCCTGTCATTTGTCCCCAAGAGTATTCAGGGATGTCTGTTGCAGATTTGGCCATTCTAATGGGTGTGCTGTGGTGCCTCACTCAAGTTTTCATTGGTATGTTCCTGTTGACATGCAATGTGGAGAACTTCCTGTGTGTTTATTTATCATCTGGATATCTTCTTTAGTAATATTTTAACTTTCTCGGAGATTTTATTATGAATAAGTTATATTTAAAATGCTTTTCTGCATACATTTATATGAATATATTATGTTTCTTCTTTGGCCTATTGATTTTTAATGTTGAACTAGCCCTATACAATTCTTTTTCTACATTATTAGCTTTTATTTGCTCACATTTTGGTGGGTCTTACATCTATTTTTATGAGAGATAGTGGCTTTTAGTTTTTGCTTCTTGAAATATTCATTTATAAAGATTTTTAAAGATTTATTTTACTTTTATTTATAGGTGTGCGGGTATGTGCATGTGCATGCAGTTGTCCATGGAGGACAGTAGAGGGTGTTGGAGTCCCTGGAGCTGGAGTTAAAGGGGAGTTGAAACATCCCAAGTGGGTGCTGGGAACCAAACTCAGGTTCTCTGGAAGAACAGCTGGCGTTCAGCCCTCTTCTGTTTTCTGTATTAACCTCGGAGTATAACTTAGAAAGCATTGTTCCCATTGGCCCAGCAATTATAGAGAACTGATCTACTTGCTTCCATAAGTGTTCAATAGACTTCAACAGTGAACCTCTCTGGGCCTGCTGCTTTCTGCTCTGGAAAGTTATTCATGATTTATTCAATTTGTTTACAGAATATATGAACTGATTAGGGTTGCACTGAATCTAGAGATTTCTTCTTGTGTCAATTTAGGCAGTTTATATCTTTCACTGTGCAGTTCTGTTTCCTCTAGGTTATGAAGTGTGTAGTCAAAGAGCTGCTCAGTATTCCTTTATTACCTTCCAGTGTCTGTGGGGTCTGTAGTGATTATTCCTCTTTCACTCCCAATTTAGCAAACATGCTCTCCTTCCTTGAGTCTTACTCTCGGTAGAGACTTATCATTTTTATTGATTTCTGCAGACTCAGCTTTGGTTTATTTTCTCTGTTTATATTCTATTTTTAATATCTATTGATATTGAAAATTTTTTGTTGTTTTTTATTTCCTAAGGTAGAAACTTAGAAGACTGGTTTTGGACATTTAGTACATGAATCCCATGCTCTAAATTTCCTCCAAAGCAATTCTTTCTTGCATACCAGCTCCACTTGCTGTATTTTCATTTTCATTTGGCTCAAAATATTTTAAATTTTTTCATGAGCAGTCTTTGACCCACATGTTACTTAATCTCCACTTTTAGGGATTTCTTCTTTATCAGTTACTGATAAAGCTGGTATCAAATGATTGGCTGTTTTAATTTTGTTGAAATGTATGTTATGACCCAGAGTACGACATGTGTTGGCAGGTGCACTGAGAACCTATGGGGACCCATCAATTTCTCCTTATAGTCTGATTACTTTCTGTCACAAATAATTCGACACTTCCCTGTTTGGAATTATAAGTTTTTATGTTTCAGCAAACTTTTTTCTTATGTGCTGATATTATTTGTCCATGATAACTTTCCTTGTTTTGAAATTTCTCTGTCTGAAATTAACGTAATGCTTTCTTCCTGCCATAAGGGGAAATCAGATCTCCTGGGGCTGGAGTTATAGGTGGTTGTGAGCCACCTGACATGGGTACTGGGAACCAAACTCTGGTCCTTTGCAAGAGCAAAGTTTGCCTAACCAGTGAGCTATCTCTCCAGGCCCCAGGGCCTTGGATTTTTATTTACTCTAACCATATCTTTTAATTGGAGCATTTAGATAATTAATAATCATTCATTCTTGATATAATTGGATTAATATTATTAATATATAATATCTATGTATTAGTTTTCTATTGGTTCTTATTCCTTGTTTCTTTTTTTTTTTTTTTTGTCTTCTACACTGCTTATACCTCTTATGGTTTTTCTTTTAGCCATTTTCTCTTTCTTAGCATGCCACTTATTATACAGATACTCCTTGACTAAAATGAGGTCATACACCAGCAAACCACTCCTAAGCTGAAAAGATTGTAGTTTGAAAGTAGAATTAATACAACTGATCTCTTTACATCATGGTTTAGCAACACAGTACATTGTGGGCTATGAGGTGTTTACCCTTTCAGTGATGTAGTGGGCTACAGCTTGCTGCCACTGCCCACCATTACCAGAGACCATCACACCACATGTCACTGGCCCAGGGAGCTCAGAAAGACAATCTAGGATTTCTGTCAAATAAGAATCAGTTTCATATTATTAGAGAGATGGCCCAGTGGCTAAGAGCACTTGCTGCTCTTGCAGAGAACAATTTTGGTTTCCAGCACATATATAGGCTGGAACTGCTTACAACTCCAGCTCCAGGGGATTCAACACCCTTTTCTGACCTCCATGAGCACTGAACTCATGTGTGTGTGCGCGCGCATGCGCACACACACACACACACACACACACACACACACACAATGATTTCAATTTTTTTAAAGAATCATTTTCATACTCATACCATCACACAGTTGAAAAGTTTTCATAGTAAGCCATGGGTCATCTGGACTTGTTACTAAATTCTGTAGTGTTTGCTCTAGAGTTTACAAGTTCACTTCTGTAAAACATGTTACCACCTCACAGGAAGGAAATCGCCTTATAACAACATAAGAATCCAACTTTCTCCTTCCTGTTCATTCAATCACTGCTGTTAGTTCACGTGAATATGTGCATGCAGGTATGTGTGTATATGTATATATGATATACATTACATATAGTTTATATAAACACATGTGATATACATTAGCAAGTATAATTGAGTGACTATTGTTATCAGTTGGAACAGACTTCTGATTTTTGTAGATATATTAAATAAAAAAATGATGTTTTATTTACCTTCCCTTACTCTATTTGATGTACTGCTTTTTCTTCATGTAGATCTAAATTTTCAAGATATATCATTTTCCTTTGCTTAAAGAGCTTCTTGCAAAAGCAAGAGAATTCAGTTTATAAATAAAACTAACTGGATCCTTCCTCACACTGTACAGGGAACACCAATTTCTGGAGCCCCTATAAATAAATCAGGAAAGAAATATTATAAATCAGGAAATTTAAGTAAAGTGGCTCAAAATCCTTATGATTCTATCCAAAAGTCAGAATTATATGCTATTCTTATGGTATTAATGGATTTCACAGAACCTCTTAATATAGTTACTGACTCTCAATATGCAGAAAGAGTTGTTTTCCACATTGTAACTGCTGAACTTATTCCTGATGAATCAGAATTAACTTTGTTATTTATAGATTACAGGAACTATTCAGTAATAGAAATCATCCCATATATATAACACATATCAGATCCTATGCAGGTTTGCCAGTCCCCCTAACACAGGGTAATGATGAAATTGATTAACTATTAGTAGGAGATGTGATACATGCCTCAGAATTTCATAAAAACGCCATGTCAATAGCAAGGGTTTGAAAAAAGGATTTTTCCATCACTTGGCAACAAGCCAAAGAAATTATAAGAAAATATCCTACTTGTTCTTTATATAATCAAACTCCCCTACCTGCAGGAAGTAACCCAAAGGGTACTCAAAGAAATGAAATTTGGACAATGGATGTGTTTTATTTTGCAGAATTTGGAAAATTAAAATATGTACATCATATCATACATAGATATTCAGATTTTAATAACCACTACTTTGAGTTCTGAAAAGGCTGATTCTATAATTACACATCTACTAGAAATCATGGCCATCATGGGAAAACCTGTACAAATTAAGATTGACAATGCTCCAGCATATGTCTCTAGTAAAATGAAATAGTTTTTTGCATATTACAACATAAAGCATATTACAGGTATACCACACAATCCTACAGGTGTAATAGGAATCTTAAAAGGTCTTATAATAAAAAACCCAGAGCCAAATATTGAGGCTACAACTGAAAGATCAGAGAAGCAAAACAGCTAGCCACTAGCTTACTTCTACAAAATCCTCAGCCTCAAGAAAGTGAGTTCCTGTTTCCTCATACCTTATATACCTTTCTGTGTCCTGCCATATTACATCCTTGGATTAAAGGTGTGTGTCACCACTGCCTGGTTCTATTTTTCTCATGTAGCCCAGTGTGTCCTTGAATTCACAGAGATCCAGATGGATCTCTGCCTCCTGAGTGATAGGATTAAAGGTGTGTGCCACCACTGCTGGACCTCTGCAGGGCGTTTACTCACCAACCCTACAGTTCCCCAGAGTTTTCTTGAGTGCAAGCAGCAGGAAATATTAGATAGAAGGATTTAGGTTGTGGAGATAAACAGATAGAAAATAAAGGATAGCCTCAAGAGGGCCTAGAACCTATTCCAACGAGTCCTGACTGTCTCTGCCCCAGGGTATTTATAGAGACACCAAGGGGTGGAACAAAAGACCTTCCCCCCAAGCACAGCCAAGTGCAGACCATCTCAGACACCTGCAATCAGGCCCATGGTCCAAATCATCCTCTCTATGCAGATCTGCTGAGTAAAGCCATGAGGAACCTGAAAACGGGCACCCACAGACCTCTATGTCTAATTTAGTGGCTAGTTCTGTTCTCTGATCCCCAGGTAAGCTTTATTGGAGTATACAATATATCACCACATTTCCCCTTTTTTGTCTAAAATAATAGAAGGTTATAACTAATATATGAAAAACTATATACAATATGTACAATAAGTATATACAATATATGCAGTCAAGAATTACATTAACAATGTTCAGTTCATTAACATTTGACAGATTCAGAATAAACACTCATTATTTATCCTATTTTTGTAAATCCAAAGGATTGTATCTAATTCACCTTTTATCCCAATTTGCATTATCAACCCAAAACTATCTTTTGATGTCTTTCAAACTTATATACTTTACACTTCTTTTCTGAATTTGTTAACAAGGAAAACTATAACTATAACTATCTAATCTCCAACTCCCTCAGAGACCCAAGAAGGAAATAATATTAGCTGAGTAAGTAGGAAATACAAACAAGCAAATTCCAAAAAATGTGAGAAATGACAGAAACAGCTGGCTGCCTGGACAGTCACCCAAGTTTCCTCAGCAACACTGGGGCATCCATCTTCAGCCTACAGGTCTAGAATACCTGACAAATCTTTCTGTGAAACAGGATTTTTGAAGGATTGTCCCACCTTGTCTTGACAAAGTTTTGCAGTCACTTTCTTTTCTGTCTTGCTTGTCCAATTTGGACAGCATAGTGTTAGCAGTTGAAGCAAGGGCAGTTTCTTGCCCAGTGGCTAACTTTTGCCACAAAGAAAGTAAACTCCATATGGAATTTTTTTGATGCCCATCATCTTCTCTGAAGCAGATTGGTGCTGCCAGGAGCAGACATGTCTCATTGTCATAAAATTAAAAAAAAATAAACTTTGCGTTATTAAAACATTTAAAATACTATATTTAAAATACTATATTCAGAGATCTGGATATCTCTGAAGTGTTCGAAGATGGCCTGTCTATCTAAAATATATCTCTGTTTGACCTTGAAAACATACCTAACATGACTACAAGTTTGATTGTAATGACTATTAACTTGAATTTATTTATATCCTAAGTAGTTGTCAATAATAACTTTTAAGGACTAGCAATTTGCATTACATTGTTAAATGAACTGTATAGGTGCAATACCTTGAATAAGATTAGAAATAAATTTACAATATTTTCTAACAAAATCAATCTCAAATTTGTATCACTATATATAATTTGTATACAATATACTTTTATAGACCTATTCTATATCCTAAATAGTTAATAGAATCTTCTCTCTGTATCTTTTCAGGAGCAATTTGTAATCCCCAACAAGGCAATTTTTTTTTTTACTTCTTCAAACATTCTTTCTAAAGTATCCACATTTGAATCAGCTAGTAAATTGTAATGATAAATTATAGATTTAGGAAATTGTTTGTGTATCACTTCCAATGCTGTTGTACAAAATATTGGCCCAGGGTTGGGCTCTTTAACATTCCCTGTGGGAGGACCCTCCATTGATATCTCGACTGGCTGGGAATTATTATGTTAGGTACTGTGAAGGAAAATTTTTCTCTGTCTTTTTCTTGTAAGGGTATTGAGAAGAAATAGTCTTTTAAATTGATAACTGTAAGAAACCATTCCTTAGGTAACAGAGTAGGCAAAGGAATTCCAGAAAAAGCCCTTAGAGAAAGATCTATTCAAACTCTAAAAGATATGCTAAATAAATATAAATGGGTAATAGAGACCCTCAGAGATAGATTGCATAATGCTTTATTAACTTATTGCTAAATGTTAATGAGAAAAAGAATGACAGCTTCAGTAAGACACTGGATAATAGGAAAAAAACTTCTGAATTAAATCAGCCTTTATGCTTCAAAGATGTGTTGGCCTCAGAATGGAAACCAGAATATGTGTTATGTTGGGGAAGAGGTTTTGCTTTTGTTTCCACAGGAAAAGAAAAACTATGGATACCATCAAAATTGATAAAGATTATATTTGAACAAGAGAAACCTCTTGATTTAAAGAGGTGAGAGTTCATCAACCAGTGTGACCATTCAATCTAAACTAATTTATAAGACTAACAAGTACTTTTCATTTGATCAGATATAACTTGGCAAAAGGAAAACTCCCCAAAGTTAGGGTTTGGGAAGGGTTTTGTTTTTGTCTTTCCAGGAGAATGAAGGCATCCAGCTAAGGAATCTGAGGACCACTGGACAAATGAGATATCTGAAGAAAAAGAACAAATCATCCAGAGAAAATGTCCCAAGAAAAAGAGTAAATTGGCCTATTGGTATATCACATTTTCAACAGGATAAAATTTCATAAATTTTCCCAAATGTTTGTTTCTGTTGTTCTCTACAGACACATAATGCATTCGTCTTTTTGTAGTCCCAATTAAATTAAAAATTAAATCTGGCTTTGGAGTTGGAGCATGACTCTCTCCTTCTCTAAACCCAAGCATGCTGTTAAAAGAACATTCAGAGTCTCTGTTTCATATCAAAAGAGCCACCTGGTATGAGACAGAAGAAAACCAAAGTTGAGGGACTATTATTGTCACAAATCTCTTATCCCTCAAATGTATTTTAACTCTTTAAAACATTTATTTAGGTATAGTACTATCTTAAAATTTAAACTTTCTATTTTGATATTAATGATGTTTAAGTTTTCTACAGTTGAACGGTAAACTTTCCTAACAGTGATCCATGAAGTCTCCAAAAAGATGATGGGGCCCCAAATTGATGATTCCACTTGGACTATGGTAATGCCACAAAGCTGACTCACCTTTAGACTAAAAACTACTCAGAACAATTTCAAGGTGGCTGGCTGAGATGATCCAGCATCACAGAGTACTCTAGCTAGGACTTGAGATAAGCCCTGCACTTTCCCATTACACAGAGACTGGACAACAAATAATACAGCTTACTCTCCCTGGACTTGACAATTATCTCAATTTTTTTCAGGGTCCCCTAAGATGTTGTCACTCCTGACAGCAGGAAGCAATTTTAAGAACATGATGACAACATTCCCAAGAGGTGGGGTGGGTGGTTTTTGGCCATTTAGTGGGTTATGGATATTTGCCCATATTTGTCATCATTTAGTGGAGTGGTTACAAGTTGTTATTGGTAATAGTCAAGAAAAAAGCTGAGCAAATGATATTAGATTCAGGGACCTTGTTCTAAAAAGAAAAAGGGGGGATATAGACATAGGATAAAAAGGTAGATTATTAGATCTACTCTTAGACCAAAAAAGCGATTACCAGTTTTAAATATTATACATTGGCTTAGATTTTTTATATTGATACAAATTTGGGGTTATTTTTGTTTTACTGCATATATGTTATAGAAATGATAGGATTAAAAGGTAGATTATTGAATCTACTTTTAAACCAAAAAAGCAACTACTAGTTTTAAATATTTTACATTGATATATATTTTTATATATTGGTACAAATTTAAGGTTGTTTTTGTTAGAACATACTGTACATATATTTCTATTCTTGTTCAAGGTATTGTACATATATAGCTCATCTAACAATGTAATGTAAATTTCTAGTACTTAAAAGTTATTATTACAAACTATTTAGGATAATAAAGAAGTGCAGGTTAGTAGTTAGTCACCTAAAGCAATCGAACTTGTAGTCATGTTAGGTATGTTTTCAAGGTCAAACAGATATATTTTAGATAGGTCATCTTTGAACACTTCAGAGATCTACAAAATATGGCATTTAAGATGTTTTAATAACATAGATTAATTTTTTATGACAATGAGACATGTCTGCTCCTGGCAGCACCAATCTGCTTCAGAGAAGATGATGGGCATCAAAAAAATTCCATATGGAGTTTACTTTCTTTGTGGCAAAAGTTAGCCACTGGGCAAGAAACTGCCCTTGCTTCAACTGCTAACACTATGCTGTCCAAATTGGACAAGCAAGACAGAAAAGAAAGTGACTGCAGAACTTTGCCAAGACAAGGTGGGACAATCCTTCAAAAATCCTGTTTCACAGAAAAAAATTTGTCAGGTATTCTAGACCTATAGGCTGAAGATGGATGCCCCAGTGTTGCAGAGGAACCTTGGGTAACTGTCCAAGCAGTCAGCTGTTTCTGTCATTTATTATTTTTGGAAGTTGTTTGCTCTACAGTTCCTGTTCATTCAGGTAATATTACCCTTCTCAAGTCTCTGATGGAGTTGAAAACTTTATAGTTTTCCTTTTTAACAAATTCGTAAAAGATACTCACAAAAGAGGTGTAAAGTATATAAGCTTGATAGACATCAAAAGATAGTTTTGCGTTAGTAATACAAGTGAGGATAGAAGGTGAATTAGGTACAACAAACGTTAATGGACTGGACACTGTTAATGTAATTATTGCCTGTATGTATTTGTATATAGGTATTGTGTTTATTGTATATAGTTTATCTATGTTAGTTAAAACTTTCACTTTTTGTTTAGACAAAAAGGGGAAAATGTTGTGTGATATTTTGTTTGTGTTCTGACAATTAAAGCTTATCTGGAGATCAGAGGGTGCAACTAGCCACTAGTTAACCATAGAGGCCAGGTAGTGGTAGCTCACATCTTTAATCCCAGTACTTGGGAGGCTCATGCCTTGGATCCCAGCACAATCAGGAGGCTGAGACAGGAATATAAGTTGGGTAGAGACAGGATCTCAGCCCCATTCGGTCTGAGGATTCATAGAGGTATAAGTCTCTAGTGGCTGCTGCTCTGCTTCTCTGATCTTTCAGGCTATTACCCCAATATCTGACTCCTGGTTTTAATTGATAAGACTAATTAGAATCAAGCTTCCTATGGTCTTTTCTTAGGTTTGGATTCTACTTGATGCCACAACCCATCTCTGGCCTTTTATGATATCTACCTGACTCTTTAGAGCCCCTTAGCATACCCACCATAGTTGTCTCAAGACTGATTACTGCGGCATCCTTGTTACGCTGCCTCTGATGCTTGCTCTCACTCTTCCAATTATGCTTTAGTGTGCTTTGCAATTTTCAATCTTCCATATGTGGTGGTTAAGGTGTGGAGTGTGGTGAATGTTCTGCAGCTGTCTGAGGAGGTCTGGTTTTTACTGAGTCTAGACCTCTGCACTGAGCTCCACAGGTGCCTCCTAATCCTCCCCCCACTTAGGTGGTGCAGGCATAGGATGAGACGGGCTGACTGAAGCCAAGTGTTTGCTTCCTCTGGCCAGTTAGGTTCTGATTGACTACTTTATCCCAAGGAGGAGTTTTGTTAAGGGCAAATCCTCTGGCAGAAAAGGATTCCTTTCCCCTTTTTATTAGTTACTTTTCTTACTGCCACAGCAAGTACCAGACAAAGCGTACCTTAAAAAACAAGGAGTTTGAGAGGAAACATTGTGGCCAGGAAGCAAGGCAGCAGGAGAGTGAGCAGCTGCTCACACTGTATCTTCAGTCATGAAGTAGAGCTCAACTGATGCTGGTGCTCACCTTAATTTCTCTCTTTTTCCCCCTTTTCATTCAGTTGGTGTCTTAGGGTTTTTATTGTTGTGAAGAGACAGCATGACCACTGCAACTCTTAAGACTAAGGCATTTAATTGGGTTAGCTGGCTTACAGTTTAGAGGTTCAGTACATTATCATCATGGTGGGGAGCATGGCTGCATGCAGGCAGACGTGGTGTTGGAGCTGAGAGTCCTTACATCTTGACTTAGAGGTAACAGGAAGTCGACTGACTCACTGATGGCATCCTGAGTATAGGAAACTGCCGCAGTGACACACTTCCTCCAACAAAGCCATACCCACTCCAACAAAGCCACACCTCCTAATAGTGCCACTCCCTTTGAGATTATGGGGACCAATTACATTCAAACTACCAGTTGGGGATCCCAGCCTACAGTATGGTATTGCTTACATTCAGAGTGAGTCTTCTATCTTCAGTTAAATCTCCTGGAAAACACCATTCTATACATACCCAAAGATAAGTCTTCACAGTGGTTTTAAATCCAGTCAATTAATGAAGACCCCTTGCCTGTCTGTCAAAAATGAAGAGGGTTTTCTCCTGGTGCTTGCTCTGAGAACCTGGCCAGTCCCTTTACTGCTCGGCCTCACAGTGACCATATTCTCCCTATGCTCTAACTCTCAGGGGTGTCAATGACCCTCTAGCACCCTTCAGTTCCAGGCTGATTTGTTCATACCTAGGCCAGTTTCTATGGAGGCTCCTTCCTGTGTGTGAGTTTGCCATGGTGAACCATGATTTCCTCTTTTGCCCGAGAGTCTCTCTAGTCTTGGGGGTGGCAATATGCCTAGTATCCACCATTCTCTTACAGACCTAACAAGAGGTCTTGATTTTTCAGATTTTAGTCCAAAATGTTGTTTAGAACATAATGAGGACTTCCAGGCTCCTTATATGTAGAATGAAAACCAGGAAGTCCACAAATTGATAAAATTTAACTTTCAAGAAAAACTAGGGGAATTAAATAATGACAAAGATCATAAATGAGACATAAAGACCCTCACAGGTAATTTTTTGTTGTTAACTGGTAAGAAAAACTGGTAAGGAAAAAATCTTCATTACAGATCTGGCCAAATGCAAAAGAAAAAAATGAAAAATGAACAAAACATAATGAACTTGAAAATGCAGCACTCTGAGCTTACAGTCTCAATTGTAAATCCAATAAACTCCAAATGAAGGAGTTGTTAAATCGGCTGGGAGAGCTAATCAGGGGTTTCCCCCAGTAGCCCTTTTATGTTGTGTGGGATTTTTCATTTGGGATTACTGTGGCATTTTATTAAAAGGTGACTGATTGGGTTATTACACCACAGGCCAAATCACACTGCATTTTGTTTGGAGTGTGGAACTTGGAAGAATTATAAGGATCCTTTGAAATCAAATATGACATGGAAAAGTAGAAATTAGAAAGAAAATCCTTAAACCCCAAAGGAGCAGAAAAGGAGCTGAGCACTGGCGTGAACTGCTGGAGTTGAGAAATGAAGTCAGCAGCAACAACAAGATGCCTGTGGTCACCGCACCCTACCACTAACACCTTACATGTTAATGGCTCAGTTCTCCAATAGCAGGCCCAGGCTAGCTGAACAGATAAAGAAACAATCAACTTTAAAGATAGGCTGGTGCCTTTCCTGACAGTAAAAGCATGGTGGAAGTGCTCTGGTCAAAAGGGACCAGGACTCAAGCAGGTGTTGCTATCCTAATAACTGACAAAATAGACTTCAAGCCAAAACTAATTGAGAAATATAAAGAAGGACACTTCACTCTAACCCAGAAAACAATTAACCAAGAACACGTCATAATTCTAAACATATATACCCAATTTAATAATAAAAAAAAACCTTTCTGATGGAATTAAAGACACAGATTAACATCAACCCTTTATACTACAGGGTAGGTGTACCCTGTCAGATGCATAGCTGGTAAACATTTTCCACACTCTGTAGACTGCCTCTTTACTCTAGTGATTGTGTTATTTGTTACACAGAAAGTTTTTAGTTTCTTGAGGTCCCATTTATTAACTGTTAGTCTTAATGCGTTTGTGATCAAGGTTCTGTTCAGAAAGTCCTTTCCTATGTCAATGCATTCAAGTGTATTTCCCACTTTTTCCTCTCTCAGATTCAGGATACCAAGTCTTATGTTGAGGTCCCTGGATCCACCTGCAGCTGGGTTTTCTTCAGGGTGAGAGGTAAGGGTTGAGTTCCATTCTTCTACATGTGCTGTCCAGTTTGACCATCAACACTTATTGAAGATTCCCTTTTCTCCAGTGTGTAATGTTAGCCTCTTTGTCATAATCAGTTGGCTGTAGGAGTATGGGCTAATATGTGGATCCTAGATTCCATTCTATTGATTAATGAGTCTCTCTTTATCCCTGTACCATGCTGTTTTCATTACTATGCCTCTGCTTTATAACGTGAAATCTGGGATGGTGATACCTCCAGCAGTTTTTATTTATTGTTCATTTATTTTTGGCTATCCTGGGTCCTTTGTATTTCCATATGAAATTGAAGGGTTTTTTTTTTTCAATTTGTGTGAGGAATTGGGAGGAAATTTTGATGGTTATTTAATTGAATTGAATCTCTATATTGTTTTTGGTAGATGGTCATGTTCACATTATTAATTCTATAATCGTATACATGAGGGTCTTTCCATATTCTGATATCTCCTTCAGTTTGTGTGTGTGTGTGTGTGTGTGTGTGTGTGTGTGTGTTTGTGTATGTGTGTTAAAGTTTCCATTGTACAAGTCTTTTACTTCTTTGGTTATGTTTATTCAAAGATATTTTAAAGGATATTTGAATTACCATTATTTCCTTGGTTTCTTGGTATGTTTGTCATTTGTATTTAGGAAAGCTACTGATTTGTGTGTGTAATTTTTAATCTTGCTACTTTGCTAATGTGTTTACCAGCTGCAGGGGATTTCTGGCGGAGTCTTTAGGATCTTTAATGTGTAGATTCACATAAGCTGTAAATAAGGATACTTTGCACTCTCTCTTTCCCATTGTGTCACCTTTATCTCCTTCACTTGGCTTATTGCTCCAGCTAGGACTTTAACTACTGCATTGAATAAGATGGAGGAGAGTGGACATCCTCATTTTGTTCCTGATTTTAGTGGAACTGCTTTGAATTTTCTCTGTTTAGCATGATGTTAGCTATGGGATGTTGTATTTTGCCTTTTTATGTTGAGGTACTCTCCCTGCATTCTCAGATTCTCTAGAATTTTGATCATGAAAGGATGTTAGACATCTGTCAAAGGCATCTTCTGTATTTAATGAAATGGTGACACATGTTCTGTCTTTAGTCTGTTTATGTAGTGGATTACACATTGAGTCATTCCTCCATCTCTGGGAGGAAACTCACTTGATCATAGTGGGCCATCTTATAGATGTATGTTTAAATTGGATTGGAAACTATTTTATGAGAGTTCACATAAATATTGACCTATACTTTTCCTTCATTTTTAAGATTTTGTTATTAGTTCTTTGAGAGTTTCATACAACATGTTTTGACCCTATTCACCTCCACTTACAAACTCCACCATTCAACCCAACTTTCTTTTTGTCTTAATCAATTGTTCAAGACCAATTTGTCTGCCAAAATATTCTGGGATGTGTGTCCTTCCACTGGGGAGTTGTTGACTTATTAAGGGTAACCCTTAGAGAAACATGTCTCTCGCTCTTATATCAGCTAGCAATCATTCCACTTCTTTTTTGCTTATTTATTTTTGAGACAGGGTCTCTCTACCCAGTCCTGGCCATCCTGGAACTCACTATGTAGATCAGCCTGACCTTGAACTCACAGAAATCCTCCTGCCTCTGCATTCTGAATGCTGAGATTAAAAGCTTGTGCCAACATGCCCAGAGTCCTTTATTTTTTATTTTTGGGGGTCATTGTCTGGTTTTGGTAACAGGGTAATACTAGTTTTATAAAAATAACTTGAAATTTTCCTTTATTTTCTATTTCACAGAATAATTTGAGGAGTGTTGGCATT
>CABHPQ010143806.1:23981-39475 GCA_902168405.1 Peromyscus aztecus
CTCACTTGGTAGCCCAGGCTGGCCTCGAACTCACAGAGATACACCTGCCTCTGTCTCCCGAGTGCTGGGATTAAAGGCATGCGCCACCACCGCCCGGCTAGATCTTTTTAAATTACTTATTTCAACTTGATTTAAGTTTGTTAAGAACATAGATCTAGAAATTAATTCATTCTTCAAATTTAGTGGAATATAAAAATTTAAAATATGTGCTTGTGGTTGTTTAAATTTCCTCAGTGTCTATTGTGATGTCTTCCTTTCATCTTTATTTTGATTAATTTAGATCTCCTCTTTCTTTTTTTAATGTATTTTTATCTCATACATTACACACACACACACACACACACACACACACACACACACACCTCTAAAACACACTTATTCTCTCTCCCAGATCCACTCCTCCTCCATTTCCCTTCAGAAAAGAGCAGGCCTCCCAGGGATATCAAATGAATACAGCATAACAAGGTACAACAAGACTAGGCACAAACCTTCATATCAATGTAGTGGGTATTCACCAGAGAAGACTTCTTAGACATGGGCTTAAGCCAATAGAAAATATTCATTAGCCAGTTGGCAACAACACTGGGTGTTCGGGATCCCAATGTAGCACTGAGCCATGTCCTGGGTTGACATACTTCAGTTAACAAGAACAATTAGCCAGAAACAGAACTACAGACTAACAAGCAGGGTTAGTACATTTTGAGACTTTCTCAAAATTAGGGAAAAGGGAAAATTAGGGATTAGGCCTTTGTTTTAGTTTTGTCTATGTGCTGAGTTTTACAGCCTGAATGGTACTTCCATCACAGAGTCAGTTATGCTAAGGTCTGGGGCCCTATTACATCAAGGCTGGATGAGGTAACCCAGTAGGAAGAAAGGGTCCCAAGAGCAGGAGAAAGAGTCAGAGACAGCCTCTGCTCCCATTGTTAGGAGTTGCACAAAAAGACCAAGTTACATGACATATAGGCAGAGGACCTAGATCAGACCCATGCAGACTCCCTGATTGCCGGTTTAGTCTCTATGAGCCCCTATGAGGCCCGATTAGTTGATTCTGTGGGCTGTGTTCCTATGGTGTTCTTGACCCCTCTGGCTCCTACAATCCTTCCTTCCCTTCTTCCCTGGATTTTCTGAGCTCCACCTAATGTTTGGCTGTGGGTCTCTGCATCTGCTTCCATCAGTTCCTGAATGAAGCCTCTCTGATGACAATTGGGCTAAGCAACAATCTATGAGTGTAGCAGAATATCCTTAGGAATCACGTCATTGAATTTTTTTTTTCTGTTTTGGCCAGTCCTGTTTGGTTCTATCCCAGGTCTCTGGGCTATCCAGTGTCTGGTTCCTGGTTCTCCAGGCAGTGTCAGGCATGGGCTCCTTCTTGTGGCATGGGCCTCAAGTTGGACCAGTCATTGGGTGGCCACTCCCACAAGTTCTGCTCCACCATTATCCCAGCACATCTTGCAAGCAGGACAAATTATAGGTTGAAGGTTTTGTGGCTGGGTTGATATTCCAGTCCCACCACTGGAAGTCTTGCCTAGTGACAGAAGATGGCCAATTCAGGCTCTGTATTCTTTCATTGCCAGGAGTTTTCCCTAGGGTCACCCTCCTAGATGCCAGGGAATTTCCACTGCATTAAGTTTCCACATCTCCCTCCAAATGCCCCCTAATTCTAGTCTTCTCTCCCATTACTCTCTCCCTTTACCCTACTCCCTGCCTAATCCCTCCTGTTTCCATCCCCACCCTCCCCCAGTCCACCCAAAAAAAATCTATTCTATTTCCCCTTTCTAGGGAGATCCATGTGTCCCTCCTTGAGCCCTCCTTGTTACTTAGCCTCTCTGAGTCTGTGAATTGTAGCATGGTTATTCTTTACATTACAGCTAGTATCCAGTTATAAGTGAATACATACCATGTTTGTCTTTCTGGGTCTGGGTTACCTTACTCAGTAAGATTTTTTTTTCTAATTCTATCCATTTGCTTGCAAATTTCCTGATGTCATTGTTTTTAATAGCTGAGTAATACTCTATTGTGTAAATGTACCACATTTTCTTGATCAGTTCTTCTGTTGAATGTGGTGATATTTTTTTTATTTTTATTTATTTTTTTTAATTACTTATTTTTATTTTATGTGCACTGGTGTTTTGCCATGGGTGTCGGGTCCCCTGGAACTGGAGTTACAGACAGTTGTGAGCTGCCATGTGGGTGCTGGGAATTGAACCTGGGTCCTCTGGAAGCACAGTCAGTGCTCTTAACCACTAGGCCATCTCTCCAGCCCTGAATGTGGTGATATTTTAACTGTGCTGAAATGTGATTTTATTTGTATGTTAATAAATAAAATTTGCCTGGAGATCAGAGGTCACATAATGAGGTCACATAGCCATAAGCAGAAGTCTGGCAGTGGTAGCACATGCCCTTAATCTGATCACATGGCAGGCAGAGTCTCTGTGTGGTCAAGGACACAGCCAAGAGTGGTGTCATGAGCCTTTAATCCCAGTGCCAACCATAGAGACCTGGAGGTCTGTATAGATAGTCAGTGATGAGGAAGTCATGTGGCTGGGCTTAGAGCCAATGAGAAAGCAGAACAGAAAGGCAATAAAAATGCAGGTTACACAGGAAGAAGCTCTCTGGGGAAGCGATGTCAGTGAGGTAGCAAGATAAGGTAGTCATGGCTCTTCACTAGTTCTCTGATCTCTTTGGCTATTACCTCTATATTTGACTATGTCTTTCTTATTTAATAAGACTGTTTAGAAATTCATCTACAGTTGAGGGACATCTAGGTTGTTTCCAGTTTCTGGCTACTATGAATAAGGCTACAATAAACATAATTGAGCAAATGCCCTTGGGGTAGGACCTTTAGGTTTATACCTTTAGGTGGAGCTG
Organism: Peromyscus aztecus; assembly: GCA_902168405.1. NCBI lineage: Eukaryota > Metazoa > Chordata > Mammalia > Rodentia > Cricetidae > Peromyscus > Peromyscus aztecus. Next base: position 26,850 of record CABHPQ010143806.1, read on the forward strand.
GGTCTTGAGATAGACTGTCCCAATTTTCTGAGAAACCATCATATTGATTTCCATAGTGGCTGTTCGAGTTTGCACTCCCACAGGCAATGGAGTGCTCCTTGTTCCACATCCTAGTTGTCACTTGTGTTATTGATCTTAGTGATTCTGACAGGTATGGGATGGGATCTCAGAGTAGTTTTGATTTGCATTTCCCTGAGAGGTAAGGATGTTGAACATTTCTTTAAGTATTTCTTAGCCATTTGGGATTCTTCTATTGAAATTCTCTATCTAAGTCTGTACTCCATCTTTTAATTAAGTGATCTTTTTGTTTATATCTAGGTTTTTTTTTAATTCTTTGTATATTTTAGGTATTAGTCCTCTATTGGATGTGGAGTTGGTAAAAAATCTTTCTCATTCTGTAGGCTGCCACATTGTCTGAATGATGGGGTCTCTTGCCATACAGAAGCTCCTCAATTTCATGAGGTCCCATTTATTTATTGTTGATCATAGTGCTTGTGCTAATGCTGTTCTGTTCAGAAACATCTCCTGTACCAGTGCATTCAAGCCTATTCCCCACTTCATTTTGTCTTCTGTTAGGTTCAGTGTATCTGGTTTTATGTTGAGATTGGACTTGAGTTTTGTACAGGGTGATAAGTATGGCTCTATTTGCATTAGTCTACATGCTGACATCTAGTTAGACAACCACCGTTTGTTGAAAATGCCATCTTTTTCCATTGTGTATTTCAGGATTCTTTATCAAAAATCGGGTGTCCACATGTGTATGGATTTACATCTGGACCTTCGTTTTGATTCCATTGATTAACCTGTCTGTTTTTATGCCAATACCATGCAGTTTTTATTACTATATCTCTGTAGAAAGCTTGAAATCAGAGATGGTGATATCTCTGGAAGTTCTTTTATTATAGGGTATTGTTTTGGCTATCCTGGGTTTTTTGTTTTTCCACATGAAGTTGAGTATTGTCTTTTCAAAGACTGTAAAGAATTGTGTTGGAATTTTGATGGGGATTGTGCTGAGTCTGCAGATTGTTTTTGGTAAGTGTAACAGGGCTCCAGACCTTAATAGACCCCCCAGGCCTTAACACAACTTACTCCATGATGGAAGTAGGGTGGGCAGGTACCCAGATAATGGGGGTTGGATCCCTTCTTTCTTTTGGGTAATCTGGCTAAAGGTTTGTTAATTTTGTTAATTTTTTTCAATAAATAAACTCTTCATTTTCTAGTACTATTTAAAAATGCAGTGCATTCACTGGTATAAGAACTTCTAGAACAGGTTTTCAAGCTCCTCAGAACTATAGAAAGATTTTTTTGTAGCTTAACAGTTACTTGCCATTCCTAAAATGTTCTCATTCTCAACCACTGTTGGACTATTTTGTGAATTTATTCATATATCTTCTTGAATTCTTCCACCTCTCATTCCAAGAGAGCATAGTCCCGTGAGGCACACACAACAAGATAACCAACCACATGATTAGCTGTAAGAAATCAGGAACTGGCCTGTACAAAATGTGATGTCAGTGCTATCAACTCAAAAGTGGCTCTTCTCACATGTGATGTCATACCAGTGTCACTAAGTCATGTTCTGGGAAGTGCCCTGACTCCTTTTATATCCAGTGTAGAAGGAGATGCCATGAAACTGAGTTCTCCTAGAGATTACTCTTAAAGCTACCTTGAATCAGATCATCACTGTTCAAATCTAGTAGTTCCTGATCAAGTCAAGGGGACTGAAGTACTAACCAGGCTCTCAAATGAAAAGGCATGCTCTATACCAATCTTTGCTAGAAGCCAGAGGGAGGCAGGAGCCGGCATAGCAATCTGCTGTACTTACGTGGTGTTCTAAAACACTGATTGTGAGGGGCACGTGCTCTGGAAACCAGGTAAGTGCAAGATAAGGTTGCTGCTGTAGCACGAAACTTCAGACTTTGTATCACCAGGATTTTCACCTGGCAGAGAATGGTTCAACTGGAAGAGGGAGAGCAAAATGAGACAAAAAGGATAGGTGAGAGTCAGCGGGACAAGCACATGGAAATAGTATTAACCATGGGATGTCCCTGGTGCTAAACAGCAATGCCAGAAATATGTGCATTTGATAAAGCTGGGCTGGGGGGAAAGGAGGCAAGAAAGCTAAAAACTGGGAAGGACCCTTTGGGAAGACTTTAACATCGGGAGAAATTAAGTGCCTGAGGAAAAGCAACCCAAATCTTCATTGGAAAAATACTGCTAGGATGTTGAAAATTAAAATAGATGCCTTTAAGTAAACACTCACAGGCCTCTTATTTCACATCATGTGCTGGGAGCTGGCAAGGTTCTATCAGAAAAAGAGCTCAGCTCTAGGCCTGGGATGTAGCCAAAGAATTCCAGACTACTTACTTCATCCTACAATAATCTGACAGCAGGAGTGATGCTCTTAAGACAATATTGTTCAGACTAACAGCTAGGAAAAAAGTCAGAGGCAGAAATGCGAGGCTCAGGCAGGCCTGCAGGGAAAGAGCTGCTAATTCTGGGTATCATGTGTTTCTATGCAAGTGTAGAGTTTGGTGTTCTGGGGACCTGATAACTCAGGAACAACAAAGCAAAGTGCAAAACCATAAAAGGTAAAGAAAAGAGATTTCATTGAACATGAACGCCTAGAAACTGAATCAATGATGAATATTGCCATACTCTTTGATTGGAATGGAAAAAAAATTGTAGCACAAAAGTAAGAAAGACTAAATGTAAGCTGGGAACAGTGGCACACGTCTGTAACTCTAACATTCAGAAAGTTGAGGCAGGAGGGTGGTGAGTTTGGCCATGTGGGGCTACATAGTAAGATACTTCTCTCCTTCAAAATAAGAAAGTGAATTTGGACTTTAACAAAAGGAAGAAGGAAAAGGAAAACTGGTCAGACTTATACCTAGCAGTTCCTTGGTGTCTGTTTTTGTGTGTTCATTCTATGTGCCTCCCTGAGCAGGATGCTAACAGTGATGGACAGAAGCCTGATGACCTGAGACTCTGAAAACATTGGCCTCTACATCAGGTTCAATAATACATTCTTAAGCGTAGAAAATAGCAACCTCTGGATGTCAAAGATCAAAGCACACCCTAGACAAAAAGATGGCAATGCACAGATGCCACAGAATGGAAGAAAGATGTATATAACCCAGAAAGATCACATTAAGTGAAGCAATGTAGATATCATCGAGATCAAGGATCTGGGAAAAAAAGAAGAAAGTCATCCCATGGGAAAGAAAAATTGATGGAGACGTTAAGGAAGACAGCAGATAGCCCTCAAGTAATGTCTGCCGCCTGCCTAGACCCTCAGTCATACAGCTCAGAACTCAGGACCTAGTTTAGATAATCCCTTAGGACAGACAGAGTTTAAAACATTCATTATCAACTGATGTTGAAGAACATAAACAGAACTAGGTGAAATCAAAGTTTCCTACTGAAATATTTTATTAATATATGACTAACTACACTGCTCAGTTAAAAAGCCACTGCCCTGAGGTAGAATTTAAACAGAGAGTTGGTAGCATGTGACTTGATTCTAGAGTAGAATGTAAGTTCTTTCCATTTGAACCTTTTTCACCCAAGAAACCATGTGATATAAAAATAAATACACAAATCAAACATCTACTGGTAATAAATCACAAAGAAATTTAAAATAGTTCTTTAGTATTCATAGGATTTCTATCACTTATTGAAGTCAAAAACAAATTTACATACTAATGCAATAGATATGTTTATTTTTGTATAATTACATCTTACCTGGATATTTGATGTTGTAGGATGTAGAGTGCCTTCAACATTTTTCAGTTTTCATAGATACTTTGATTTATGATTGACAATAATGAGAATGCTGCTTCACACATGTAGTAAAAAATGGCAGAAGTATATAAACTTCATAATTGTTGGAAATTCTGTCCTAATTCCAAGTCAAAAATAATTGAATGGTTTGTGAAATTCAAGTCAATAACTCAAACAGAAATTTAAAAAATCAAACATTTTACTATAGTGCAATGCAAAGACATGCTAATTTGATGCTTATATGCTAAGGAAGGATGATGGGAAAATATTAAATGTCTTCATTTTCCATATTAGACCATTGTGTCTCTGTAAGATTGGAAAACTTTGTGTGAACAGAAAACACACACACACACACACACACACACACACACACACACACTGCAGTTTAAAACATTTGAAACTCTCAAATCTGAGCTGAGGAGTCTCACTCAGGCCATGTTCTTTGATGTTGTACAGAGCGACATGTGCTGTGTTGAGTGCACATGTGTGGTCAAAACCAAGGCTGCAGTGAAGTCAGGATGTACAACACAGCGCGCACTTGCCAGAAACATCTCAGATGCATTCCATGCTTGACTTTGGATTGAGTTTTTGGTCATTGTGAATTCAGAATCCTTTCACTGCTGATAATTTTTTGTTACATTCAGCTATGTAAGCTTATGACTCACTGTTTAAGATGCTGGATCTTGTAGGTCTTGAGGAGGAAGGCATGATCCAAAGGAAGACTTGTGGACAGCAGGAGGAGAGATGTAAGGCAAACAGTTAAGTCGAGAGGTCATATTTTAAAAAGAACCAATACTTTGCAATTTCATTACACACCTTAATAAGAGCTCAGGAAGCCACTGAGAGGTGTCAGTGCCTGTCTTCAGTATAAGAAGAAAAGGCAAGAGTTATCAATGTCACTCCTTCCCCAGATCAAGCAATGTGGTAACAGGTTCTTCCCACTTGAAAAAAAGAGAAGAAATTCAATCTAGATCTTAAACTTCAAAGCTGAACCCACCATGATGAACCTACAACTGAACAGAAAGACCTACATCCAATGGACTCGGCTAGCTGGGTGAATAACTCACTCCTCCAATCACGGATGGCAGAATTCAGTCAAGGCTCTGTTCAGTGGGGAGCAGGGCACAAAAGCTAGCACAGGACTTTGCTCAGCATTGGGTGTTCTGTGTTGAGATTAGCATACAAGGCAGAATCCAAACACCAGTGCACCCTTTCCAGAGCTCACAGATTGACCTGAGTTGGTATCAGGCAGGCACGTGTCAGAAGGATGAACTTGAAATTTGTTCTCCATCATTGCCAATGTTGGATTGGGCTCAGGGTGCCCACTGTGAAGACTGTACAGGTTCTTACAGCTAGGAAACAAGGCTGCTACCCAGTCCTGGGTAACAAAGGGACTGCTTTCACCAATGCTATCTCAGTCTTAGACAGCATAGAACTAGACTTTAATTGATGAGAGTGGGGCTGGGTTTAGAGCAGGAATTTACCTTGGATCTCAGTGCTATAGTGGCAAAACTAACCTCAGATAGATCCTAACAGTTCTCATGTCTAAGCCAGTCCACAAATGAGTCCCCAGATACCAATAGCCACACTGAATCTGTTAGACTCTTAATTTAGCCAACATCATCTGCGGCTGCTTGTAGTGGAGTTGGGCAAAAATTCATCTCAATAATAGGCACCCTATAGCAGTGTGGACATTAGTCCTTTCCAGTACTGTGCTCATCTAACTGGGCTGTGGGCTCAGTGTGACAAGTATCATAGGATTGGTGGACAAGAGGGTAGATGTAGAAAGATGGGGTTGGTTGTTCTATAGTGATTGTATCTGGAGCTGAGCTAGACAAAAAAATCATAGTTCCTATTACAGGCCTGTGGCTGCAAGTCTACTCCAACACAGAAAAAGGCTTAAGGGATGGATTTTCCCCTTTAGTACATCTCTGGTTCATCCTGTACAACTCACCACAACAAACCTGGGCTTGGATTACCCTCTACTGCTAGAAGAGTAACGACACATCAAGTTTGAATTCACTGCAAATCAAGATGTGGGTCTCCATCTAGTTTTGACATAGAAGCAATGACTTTAGGCTAAGAGAAAATAAGATGAAGAACTTCTACAAAGACCAGCATAAGGATGGATTAAGAAGGAAATAGTCCTGCCTGCCTTCCTGTGCCTCTGTACAAATTCATTTCAAGTAGGGAGCCCCAACTTCCCAACTCAATAAAATGACTCATAATAACATACTGCTATACCCATAGACCAGTGCCTCATTCCATTCACATCAGAGAAGCTTCTTTTTGCACTAGATGACAATTAACACAGAGACCAGCATTTGGACAATTGCTGCGAATTAGATATTTTGAACCACTCAGTCCTAAATGGAATGTCTTCATCAAACTCCTCCCCTAAAGACTCGGGGAGCTATGCAGAAGAGGAGGCACTAAGAATGTAAGGTGATGGGTGACTCCAAGGTATCAGTGTCTTCCAGACACAACAGGACTGATGCACATATGAACTCACAGAGTCTCTGGTGGCATTCACAAGACCTATATAGATTCAAGCCAGAGAGGGTCCCAGCATTGAGAGAGGGAAGTAGACACAGGGTCCCACCCCTAGTCAAGAAGTTATTTGCAACTGATACCTGCTAGCAAACAAAAATCAGATTTTCCCAATGGAGTCTCACTGGATATAACAACCACACCATCCAGGGTAGACCCCATACCCAGGAGTAGTTGGCCAACACAAAATGAGCTCAATGGTATTTTTGTGGACTTTTTGTTTCATTTTGCTTTGTTTGAGCACTCTGTTTTCTTAATGGACTTTTGCTTGCTTGTTTGGATTTTTGTTTTTGTGAGGGTTTTTTTGTTGTTTGGGGAGGGGTTTATGTTGTTGTTTTGAGAGAGAGAACATAAGGTTGGGTAGGTATAGAGGTGGGAAAAATCTGGGAGGCATTGGGGAGAGGGGAAACATGATCAAAATATAGTATATGAAAAATTTTAAACAAATAATGTAATTCTCGGGTAAATGGATAGTGCTAGAAACAATTATTCTGAGTGAGGTAACCTAGACTCAGGCAAACATTACATGTTTTCTTTCATCTGTGGATGTTAGCTTTGAATATTCAAATATGTGTTTCAGTTGGGATAATCATAGGGTCAGGAAATAAAGGCTTACAGGAAGTGACTCTTAAGGGAGGGGAGACTGGTATACACTGGTATAAAGGGTTTAAAATAACCTTGAATAACTTTGGAAACCCGGACAGTAAAAGGGGACACAGAGTGGAGAAAGGGGTCTCAAGAGATCATAGCAGGGTACTCATGATTGGAAAGGTGAAGTAGGTAAAATGGGTGGGGGACTTCAAATGAGAGGGAGATCAATACAGACGGAGTGGGAGGAAGAGCAGAATAACACTAAGGAGCCTGATAAAGCCATGAGGATTCATTATTTACCTAAAATTACATATAATACATATAAGTCTACACACACACACACTATAAAGAAATTGCCCCACTTGGCTTGATGATGCTCCCCAAAAAGCCTTAAACTATCTAACAAAAACCCTAATACCAGGCATTGGATATTTCCTTTTGGGTTCTTGGCCAGGGGAATCTAAGAGACTCTCAAAACAATTATCGCTGCTGCTCCTAGTTGCCTCCCAAAAGTTGATGATAAGTCCCTATTGCTGAAGACATCATTCACTTTGGACACAAACTGGACTTTACTTGAAAGACTCCTTCCTGAGGACTAGCTTTCATAGTACCAGAGGTGTTGTGCAAGCTGCCCAAGAAGGGACACAATCAATAGCTCTACTCAGCTGTGGTGCCTATGAGCCACAACAATGACCACAATAGCAAGATATTCCTAAAGATACAACAGTGGCACTCATACTTTGATGTAACTTTGGATGTAACCAAAAGCTACTGAATTGGACTCAAGACCCACTCAACAGGAGGAAAGTCATGCCTGGTACAGTAAACCTAACATGTAGTTACACATGTGAGTTCATGGATCTTAGAGGAGAACCTACCACAACCACTTCACAGAACCAACATTTCTTAACTGCATTTTACTGTGATTTTATATCACAGGAGCTTTCACCCTTCATTAAGGAAATTTTCTTTGCAACAGACAGAAATCTCTAGAAAACTACAACTGATTAAAATGCAGAGAACCAAGAGATGGTGGTGTGCTGTGGATGTCTTTCTGTACACTATGAATATGTGTTGCTCTGATTGGTTGATAAATAAAATGCTGATTGGCCAGTAGCCAGGCAGGAAGTATAGGAGGGACAAGCAGAGAGGAGAATTCTGGGAAGAGGAAGGCTGAGTCAGGAGATGCCAGCACACCATCTAGGGAGCAGCATGTAATGGTCATGGAACACGTGGCAACATATAGATCAACAGAAATGGGCTGAGTTTAAGTGTAAGAGCTAGTCAGTGGTAGGCCTGAGCTAATAGTTGAGAAGTTTTAATAAATAGAAGCTTCTCTGTGTTTACTTGGGTCTGAGTGGCTGTGGTCTGGGTGGGACACAGGAAAACTTTTCAGCTACAGTGGTGCTCAGTCCTGTGAGAAGCTGGCCAAATCACCTTTTCTGATCAATGCTGAAGAACTGAAATGTAAAGCCAGGGGATTCAAGGCAAGAGAACTCAAGAGTACAAACTGTACCACCAGGCTCATTTTTATTGTTAAATTTCCTTTGATAAGAGAGTTACAAGACTACATTTAACCAAGGAAGTCTCATTCATAGGTCAACATGCTCAAGGTTATGCTTCTTCAGAAAAACATCTGATGCATGGGTACATCATAACCTAACTGTTTTATGTCCTAGTTAGGGTTATCATTGCTGTGATGAAACACCATGGCCAAAGTAACTTGTGGATGAAAAAGTTTGCTTGACTTATGCTTCCAAATCACTGTTTATCATTGAAGGAAGTCAGGACAGGAACTCAAACAGGGCAGGAACCTGGAGGCAGGAGCTAATGCAGAGGCCATGGAGGGTGCTGCTTACTGGCTTACTCCCCATGACTTTCTCAGCCTGCTTTTTTGTTAAACCTAAGACCATGAGCCCAGGGTCATAATGGTCTGAGCCCTCCCCCATCAATCACTAAGTAAGAAAATGCCTTATAGCCAGATTTTATGTAAGCATTTTCTCAATTAAGGTTATCTCCTTTCAGATACTTATAACTTGTGTCAATGACACAAAACTAGCCAGCACACTCTCAAAATTGAGAAAGGTTACAGGCATGTGTATGTTCCTTCCTCCCTATGTTTATTGGCGTTCCAGATTCTCTTCTTGAGAAATATCCTCAGATGTTCCCATGTCCACATCACAAATTCATTATATCCTCACACAGCCTTAATTTGAACCCCAAAACAGCCCCAGCTGCTAACATCTACAACACAATAAGGCTCAGGGAACATCATGGAAGAAAAGGCCAAATGACTGTAAGATCCAGAAGACCAGGAAATCTTCTGTGAGATTGTATCTCCTAGAAATGAAAGGGAAACTTCACCCATTGCACTTTAACAATATATTCAGCTAAACAAGACCTTAGAAAGCATGGCACCAATGTGCATCTAACATGGAAGAGGGAAGCTGCACTTTGCCCCGTACCTAGACAGAGAAGTACAGGCAGATCTCTGTGTGTTCAAGAATAGAGCCAGCATGGAGACACATGCCTTTAATCTCAATACCGACCATAGAAGACCTGGAGTTCTTTACAGACAGGCAGTGATGAGGAGGTCATGTGGTTGGGTTTACAACCAATGAGAAGGCAGAACAGAAAGTCAATAAAAAGAACAGACTGTAGGTCTCTTGCTGAGGAGAAGGACAGCAGCAGCAGTGAAGGGTAAGGATTTTAGCTCTTAGCTATTGCTCTGACCTCTTGGGCTATTAACTCTGCATTTGGCTCTGTGTTTCTTATTTAATAAGACTGTTCATCTACAAGGTAACCCAGACCCTGGGACACATCCAGTCCCTGGGAACCCCTACCCAACTCTGCTCCAGTTGCCAGCCAGCAGGGAAAACTCCTTCAGGTAGACCCCCACACCACAACCCCCCACCAGACCCTGAAATCTACAAGACCCATGCTACACCCCAATACCCATCTGCCTGTGGCCCCAGTAACTTCCCGAGACACAGAATCTGCCAGTTCTCATTGGACCAAGAGAGGCTTCCTGAGACACAGAATCCATCAGCTCTGACTGTACCAAGAGCACTGATAAGACCAAGAGCGGCTTCCTGAGCCACAGAACCAGCTATCTTGGATTGAACCAAGAGCAGCTCCCTGAGATACAGAATCTGCCAACTCCAATTAGACCAAGAGCTAAGATTGGACCCAGAGGGGCCCCCTGAGACAGACACACCAAGCACAGATTGGACCAATAGCAGCTCACTCAGACACAGGTACTTCTTGCACCTATTAGAGGAAGAGATGGATAGGTGCCAGAGCAAAAATACATACAACAACATAAAGAGCAATATGGCATCACCAGAACCTAGCCCTTCTACAACAGCAAAACCTGAATATCACAATGTAGAGGAAACAGAAGAAAGTGACCTTAAAAATAACTTCATGAAGATGCTAGAGGTCTTTAAAGAGGAAATAAAAAATTCCCCTAAAGAAATTGAGGAAAAGACAAACAAAAAATGAAGAAATCAATAAAGAAATTGAGGAAAAGACAAAAAATTGGAAGAAATCAATAAATCCCTTAAAGAAAGCCAAGAAAACCATAAAAAAGCTATTAAACATGTGAAAGACAGTTCAATACATGAAAAGTGAAATAGAAACAATGAAGAAGACACAAACAGATGGAATGCTGAAAATAGAAAGTCTGAATAAATGAACAGGAAGCACAGATGAAATCATAACCAACAGAATACAAGAGATAGAAGAGAGAATCTCTGGTGTAGAGGATACAATAGAAGAAATAGATTCATCAGTCAAAGAATACACCAAAGCCAAAAACATCATAACACAAAATGTCCAGGAAATCTAGGATACCATGAAAAGGCCAAACCTAAGAATAATAGGGATAGAAGAAGGAGAATATCAACTCAAAGGCACAGAAATATATTCAACAAAATCATAGAAGAAAACTTTCCCAACTTAAAGAAGGAAATACCTATGAAGATGCAAGAAGCCTACAGAACACCAAACAGACTAGACCCCTGAAAAAAGTCCCCTCACCACATAATAATTAAACTACTAAACATACAGAATAAAGAAAGAATATTAAGAGCAGCCAAGGAAAAAGGCCATGTGACTTATAAAGGCAGACCTATCAGAATAACACCCAACTTCTCAATGGAGACTTTGAAAGCCAGAAGGTCCTAGACAGATGTAATGCAGACACTAAGAGACCATGGATGCTAGCCTAGACTAATATACCCAGCAAAACTTTCAATCACTATAGATGGAGTGAACAAGACATTTCAAGATAAAACCAGATTTAAACAATACCTATCAACAAATCCAGCCCTACAGAAAGCATTAGAAGGAAAATTCTAACCTAAGGAAGTCAGATACACCCACAAAAACACAGACAATAGATAACCCACCAGCAGTAAACCCCCAAAAAAGAGAAATACACACACACTACCACCAAAAAAAGCAGGAATTAACAATCACTGGTCATTAATATCCTTTAATATCAATGGACTTAATTCACATATAAAAACATACAGACTAACAGAATGGATACAAAATTAGGACCCATCCTGCTGTATACAAGAAACATACCTCAACTTCAAAGACAGACACTGCCTCAGAGTAAAAGGCTGGGAAAAGACTTTCCAATCAAATGGACTTACAATGCAAGCTGGTGCAGCTATCCTAATATCTAACAAAATAGACTTCAAACTAAAATCAATCAAAAGAGATTGAGAAGAACATTACATACTCACCACAAGAAAGATCCACCAAGATGAAGTTTCAATTCTGAACATTTATGCCCCAAATACAAGGGCACCCACATATGTAAAAGATACATTACTAAAGCTTAAATTGGGCATCAAACCTCACACATTAATAGTGGGAAACTTCAACACCCCACTCTCAACCCTGGACAGATCTGCCACGTCAAAGCTTAGCAGAGAAGTAAGGGACTTAACAGATGTTGTGACTCAAATGGACTTAATCGTTAACTACAGAACATTCCACCCTAACAAAAAAAGAATATACCTTCTCAGCACCCCATGGAATGTTCTCTAAAATCAACCACATACTCGGTCACAAAGCAAATCTCAACAGATACAAAAAAAAATGGAATAACCTCCTGTATTCTATCAGACCTCTATGGCTTAAAGTTAGATTTTAACAACAACAAAAATTACAGAAAGCCTACAAGCCCATGGAAACTGAATAATGCTCAACTGAATCACCAATGGGTCAAGGAAGAAATAAGAAAGAAATTAAAGACTTCTTAGAATTCAATGAAAATGAATGTACTACATACCCAAACTTATGGGACATTATGAAAGCAGTGCTAAGAGGAAAATTCATATCACTAAATGCCCACATAAAGAAGTTGGAGAAATCTCACACTAGTGACTTAACAACACACCTAAAAGAAGAACAAAAAGAAGCAAACTCACCCAGGAGGAATAGATGCCAGGAAATAATGAAATGGAGAGCTGAAGTCAATAAAATAGAAACAAAGAGAACAATACAAAGAATCATGGCTGGTCTTCCACAGGGACACCAGGTAGGATAGAGGGCCCCATGGGAAGTTAGGGCATGTCTGATCAGGTTGTGTAAGTGGGGGTAATCTATTCTACTCTTGGGGGTGAAAGAGGCTGAAAGTATGCCCAAGTGCTGTAGCAAATGTTTGTATCTGTCTATGTTTCTTT
>CABHPQ010143807.1:0-14987 GCA_902168405.1 Peromyscus aztecus
CGCTTCCTCTGTGTGTGTGCGAGCTTCTGAGTTAGCCATAAAGGAACACTGTTTCCTAACCATCTCCTGTGTGACGACACTATAGGGCACACCCAGGGTCAACTCATTAGCAAAATTACCTTTCTCAAGTCCAGGCTGTGTCTGTGCGGCTCAGTGTAGGCTCATTAACCAGGTTTGTGGGTTTGGCCCTGACTTCTTGGCTTGCCGAGTTCCAGTTCTCTCAGTGCCTCACCCAATTTGCCCTGCTGAGAAAATACCCGGCTATTTGTTTTTGTTTGGCTTTCGTTTACTGTGTTCTAATTCAATATCTATATTTAAAGTCAGAAGGGCAGTTAGATAATGGACTACCTTGATCCCAGGAAGGACACAGTGGGCCAAAGAAACACTGCATTTTCTAGAACCTCTTTGTTCTAGGCCTACTTACCCATCACAGGAACCATGGCATCTGATGCCCTGTCTGTCCAGCGTCCCCTTTCATCTCCAGAGGGTAGCCTAGAACCTCTACAGCCCATTATTCTTCCTAAAGGACTTGGTCCTATCTAAATCCTCTTTTCCTAGAGCATGTGAATCTCAAATGTTAGTTTCTTCTTATTGCTATGATAAAGTCAATAGTTGAAAAAACAACACAAATTTACCATTTTACAGTTTTAGAGATGAGAAGTATCCCTGAGCTAATATCAAGGAGCCACTTTGGTTGGGAACCTTCTAGAGACTCTAAGAGGAAAAAAAAATCTGCCCTTATCCTGTCTGGCTTCATACTCTCGCTCTCAGCCTCCACTCCCCATCTCTAAAACCAGCAAGCACAGATGGAGTCCATTTCTCACTGCCACGTTTCTGATTCTTCTTTACCACTTTCAAAGAACCACAAGACTATATGGAAGCCTACCTAACTTCAGCTCAAAATCTACAATTGAAGCATTCCTGTCACCCGTCACATTAATTCTTCTTTATTATGCACGTAACATGTGATAGTCCCAGGTTCTGGTAGTAGATGGTCGATGCCGTTAGGGAGCCATTACTTTGCCTCTTGTACACTTTACCACTTTTCCATGAGGAAGAGCTTGCACAGGACCTTTGCTGAAGCAGGCCTGGTCACATGCTGTACACACTTGTCCGTTGAACTGTCTCCTGGTCATTGATGAATGCTCGCATTCAGCCTCGCTTGGCAGCCTTCCAGGCATGTGGTCTGAATTGGCTTTCAGGTATTCCAGTGTCCTTTCCCTTTCAGATGACATATGCTGTGTGTCCTCAGTAATCACCCATTCAGTCAATTCTACCTTAGATATACATCTCACTCTGAGAAAAACATGGCTGAACAGTTGGTTCTAAGCTTTAAATTTCTGATTGCTTAGCATGATCCAGGAAAAAAAAATCAATCTTGGGCTTGGTCTTGGGGTCGTTAGTATCTCTGGAGTGCATAAGTTGAGCTCTGCTGACAGGGATGGTATAGAACCTAGGACCAGAAACTGAAACATGTATGTCTTTCTTTGGCCACAGTGCTAACCTAAAGATAGACACATGGCCTCAGCCAGGTTGCCAGGGACAGTGATGCTCATCAAACATTCTAACACTTGCCTATATTCCTGGCCAAGATACAGTTAGGAAGGGCCATGTGCTTAGCTCTGGCCAGTACATGAGGCAGGTGGGGTGGGGTGGCAGAGCATGCCTCTGCAAGTGCCAGTGCACTATTAGTCACTTCTAACACCAGCCTGATTCCTATGCTGTAGCAGTAAAGACAGTGTTCTGTCCTAGATGACATGACTACAGAATGTAGCATGTCCACCTTTCTAGGCTGCAGACAGCCAATGGCATCCACTGGTCATTTACTATGTGCATGAATTATACTAGAGTGTTGAGTCTTGGGTCTGAGATTAGTGGTTAATAGCATTCACTAACTGATGCTAACATGTTACCCCCAACGAAGTCTTCCAGAGATCTCTGGAAAGCTCTCCTTTTTTTTTTTGGCACTGCATATGGTAAAATTATTTCAAGCTTGGAAATTCAACTGTCCTCTTTCCAGAAAGAGGACCAGGACCACGCAGACACGAAGCCTTTCAGAAATATTGCCAAGAAATAAAGATGAAGAATCCTTCTGGCCGCATAAAATCCTTGGCTACATCAAGGCACAAAGGCTGCTTGATCCTTCCATTCTCCTGATGTTGGGAGGACATTTCTGGTTTTGCTAAGCTAATTTAAAGGGTGTTCTGCCCTCTGGCATAGCAAAGGTCTTCACAGTCATGACTCTTCCTTCTGACTGACTCATATGACAGTCTAGATATATCCCTTTTCTTCTCAGAAACCCTTTCTCATAGACAGCAAGCTCCAATATGTCAGAGCTCTCAATCCAATTCATTGCCTTTTCTTCTCAGAAACCCTTTCTCATAGATAGCAAGCTCCTATACATCAGAGCTCTCAATCCAATTCCTTGTCCTGAGAGATGGTAAGTCCTCCATATTCCATATTCAATTTCCCTGTTGAAGTGTAATTTTGCTCCTCTTTCCCATTTCCATGGAAGTGAGGTTTATTAATGGCCAAAGACTCTGAAATGACCCTTTCTGATTGTAACCACCAAGTTACTAAAAGGCAAAAATTCACCAGTGATCACAAATTAAACAACAACAGTGAATGTTGATGGATATCACAACTTGCAGAAATAAATAATACAGAGAAAATGACATTGCCTTCATCTTACTGTGAAACTCTTTCTAGGCATTTATTTTACCTTCTTGCATTCCCCTAAAAATGAGTTTGGGCCTCTGGGAAGAAAAAGGTTTTGTGGGTTTCCCCATGCAGACATGATGACCGTGTACCGACTCATCCACAGCTGCTTATTTATTCCCTGTGCGAGCCAGAGAGGGGGCCCATAGGAGGCCACTTCTTGGAAAGAGGTTAGTGTCTGTGGCCATGGAATTTCACCAACATACAGGTCCACTGACGGTCAAACCACTAACACTGACCTCAGCCCTAGGCTTCCACCAATGGTGCCACATTCTGACCAGCACCCATGTATGGCTGAACCACATTTAGATCTGACCTGAGATGACCCATCGATCCCTACAAATCCTCTCACATGATTCCTCAGAGATCCCTGAACTGACCAAATTCAACCTCCAAATTTAGAAACGGTCATTGGTCTGCAGGGGGAACACCTCAGAATTTTTTCAACTTTGATCCTAACTGTGGGTTGGTGGATAAAATTGAGTCTCTCCCCCCAAGTGTCCTTCTGGGTGCTAGCTTGTAGGAAAGATTTCGGCAAGCTTTGTAGGAAAGATTTCAGTGAATGAAGAAGAATGTCTCAACTGATATAAACTTTTCTGTGTGAATATGTATTAGTGGCTGGAGGTCTTTTGTCAATTTCCTTACTCAATGGAGCAAAGATGAAATATGTTCCAAAAGTATTAGTTATCCCACTAAGTATTATTAACTAGGAGCTGTGTTTACATAGTACCTGATAAGATGCTATTGAGAGTGAATTTCCTTAAATAATTTTTCCCTCTGCTTCTCCTTTCCTTTCTCTTTTGTGGGGGAGGGGAAGGGCAGAGTGGGTCCCTCTATGTAGTCTATGATGGCCTAGAATTTAACATTCATGACCCAGCCTCCTAAGTGCTGGGATTATAGTGTGCATCATCATACTGGCTTCCAATCTTTGTCATTATTCTTGATGAATGCAATGTTAATGTAACACACTTATTAGTTGGCAAATTATGATAATCCCTGTGAACATCTATATAGAGAACTCTAGAATTTCATATGAAGGGACTGTCTAGCCTATATGTTCAATTATTTCCCTGCAATGCTTGCCACTCAGAGTCTAAGTGGTTGATGCTAAGAAACAGTCTACTCTAAATGTCTGACCCTTGGCATATCACCTTGGCTACACTGATATCAGTTGCAGGCCGGACCAGCATCATTTAGAACTGATGTTGTCTCATCACAGCTGCTGGCTAGCTTGTATTCATCTGCCCAGTCTCTGGAAAAGGCCCACAGGAACTGCTTGCTTTTCCTTTTCTAACTTGCCTCTCCCTCTACCCTCAATGACCTGCAACCACCTCACAAACAATGGCTTTTATAGTCAAGCTCTAGCATCCAACTTAGGGAGAATTCAAACTGAACTAGTTTACTTTTCTGTAGTGAAGAAGAATATGGGCTTGAAATACACTGTATGACACCAGCTCTGTGATCCTGGGTACAATTCTTAACCATCTTTGTCTCATAGCTTTTTCGGGTGTAAAGCAGAGAGAATAGAGTCAGCTACATAGTTTAGAAGTTAGTATAGCAGTCATAGTTTAGAAGTTTATCCTTATGGTAAGGTGGGACCTGTCACCCTGTGTTTCATCTTTGGGAGGAAAAAATGACCAAGAGCTTCAGACCACAATTACAGTTAGGCTGGGGACAAGACAGATAAGAAATCAAGTCAGTGTTTCCTGGGGGTTTATGACTCAGCTGCTAAGTTACTTCTCTGGGCCTGCTGTGTTTTAGGTCATGAGGCCATTCAAAATCAACAGCCCTCCTCTTAGTGCTCCATTTCAAAGAACAGGGGTAAGATAGATTAGTTTAATAATTCCTGTGTAATGAATGGGCAGTTAATTGTTGCTAATAAAAATGGTATCTAAGGTAATACTCTATCTTTTCCATTCTTTTCTGACAACCTGGCTTCACTACTCTAAAGGCATTGCTGATGGCGACTGCCCTGTTTGATGTAGGTTCCAACACCATACTTCCATTTATTTGAGTGTATGTAAAGTAAGTTTCAAGGAAGTGGTTAAAAACAGGGGTTGAGAGCCTCAGTGGATATTTGCTGGGGCTAGTGGGTGGCTAACTATGTGTGACAAGGAGTACAGGCAAAGGGTATTATTAAAATTTCCAGATTCCCCCAGCCCTTCCCTACCTACTTCTATCCCTCTGTATACCTATTCATCATTCCTTTTGGACAATGTCTAGGCAAGGTATGGATGGTGCACCCACAGTGCCAGCAATACTAGGAAGCTCAATAGACCAAGAGAACACGGGGTCCTTCCCCAGGCCTCTGAAGTCTACTTTTACCCATATCTCCTTGTGTTTCTAATGGGTACTGTGATTTGAGAAGCTCTGTCTAAGGAAGGAGAGGCTCTCTTGCTTGCTGGTCCCTACTCATAGGGGTGGGAGTCCACATAGTCCCACATTTCACTCCAGAGTGGCTGAAGGTGAACATTGAGAGCAGCTCCTCCTCTACTGCTTGTCCATGAGGCAGATAAAGAAAGAAAACAGTTGAGGAATAATGGTACAGGGAAGGGGGGAAAGAAGAGATGAGCAGCCAATAGGCACTTGGAGGTGAGAGGTATACAATATGGCTGAAACTTCTGTTCTATTCCTTTCTCCTGGTTAATTTTTATGGTCAACTTGACACGACCTAAAGTCATTTAGGTAAAAGGAACGTCAACTGATAAATTGCTTCCTCAGTCACATTGGCCTGTGGCCATGTCTGTGAGAGACCATCTTGATTAATGATTGATGTGGAAGGGCCCAGCCCACTGTGGGCAGCACCATCCCTAGGCCCAAGATATATAAAAGAGCTAGCAAAGCATAAGTCAATGATAGATTCAGTAGACAGTGTCACTCCATGACTTCTGTTTCTGTTTCTCCTTGAGTTCCTGACTTCCCTCATGATGGACTGTGACCTGGAAGTATAAGTGATAGAGACTCTTTCCTCCCCAAGTTACTTTAGGTCAAAGTGTTTTATCAGAGCATCAGAAAAGCAAACCAGGGCATCCACTTTTTCAACTTCCTCAAGAAGCCCGCAATAAAATCTCTACTTGTTTGTAGGTTTAATTTTGAAAACAAAAGATAACTACAAATGATAACATTGCCAACATTATGTTAAACCCCCACAGTTTGTAATTTTTAACATTTTTCCTTGTTTTACCTGGATTATCAAAAAGAGACACATTACCAATGATGCTAACGATTCCTGCTCTCTCCTCATTGGCCCACTTCTTTACTGAGATGCAACCACTATACAAACATTGTCATCCCATCTACTTACACAATTTTACTACATGCATACTCCTAAATGATAGAAAACATAATCTCATGGATCTAGATTTAGGTAATCAGTATATTTATAGACTAAAAATATGTCTTTTATTTTTTTTAGCCCAGAATATGTAACTTTCAAATTTGTCTATTATCAAGAAAGACAGATCAAACTCATATAGTTTTTATTAATTTAAACTATACATAACTTTACCATTTAAATGGGATTCTGCGTGTGTGATTCATTGTTATTAAGTATATACATTGTCTTAGGCTTTCTATTGCTACAATGAAACACCATGACCAAAGCAAGTTGGGGAGGTTTGTTTGACTTACATGTCCATATCACTGTTCATTATCAAAGGAAATCAGGACAGGAACTCAAACAGGATAGGAACCTAGAGGCAGGAGCTGATGCGGAGGCCATGAAAGGGTGCTGCTTACTGGCTTGGTCTCATGGCTTACTCAGCCTGCTTTCTTATAGAACCCAGGATTACCAGCCCAGGAATGGCACCACCCACAATGGACTGAGCCCTCCCCCATCAATCACTAATTAAGAAAATGTCCTACAGTTAGATCTTATGGAGGCATTTTCTCAATTGAGATTCTCTCCTTTCAGGTAACTCTAGCTTGTGTCAAGTTGACATAAAACTAGCCAGCAAAATTGACCCCTTGTCAACTTAACCCACAAACATATTGCTATTAAGCCACAAACTTTCCTTCCTTGTTCATTCCTAAGATCATGCATTAACAACATGATATAAAATACTTTTGACGCCTAAAAAATTCCCACAGTCTTTACAAATTCAAACATTTTAAAACTCAATCTCTTTAAAACTCTACAGACTCTTTTAAAACCCAAAATCTCTTTTAAAATTCAGTCGCTCTAATGTGGGCTCCTGTAAAACAAAAAAATTAAGTTAAATATTTCTTTACTTCAAGAGAAAAGTAATATGGCACAGTCAAAATCAGATCAAAGCCATGTCCAGTATCCGGGATTCACTTACAATCTTCTGGGCTCCTCCAAGGGCTTGGGTCACTTCTCCAGCTCTGGCCTCTGGAGCACACGCAGCTTGTCTTCTAGACTCTGGATTACTGCACAACTACTGCTCTTCTTGGTGGTCATCCCATGGTACTTGCTTTTCCAAAATGCTAGAGTCTTCTGCAGCAACTGGGCTGTACTTTCACCAATGGCCTCTCACAGGCTCTCTTCATGGTGCCAAGCCTCAACTTGTCTGCTTGACCCCTTCAGTCCTGGCCCTTTAACTGCCACGGAGGCTGTGCCTTTACCAGTGACCTCTCCTGGCCTCTCACAGTGCCAAACCTTAGGTGCTCTCCATGACCCCTTCATGCCCTCAAAACCAGTACCACCCGGGTGATTCTTACACTACCAAGTTCAGTTGCCAGTACAAGATACAACCTTAGCCGCCTCTGGAACACAGCCTCTGTGTGCTGACTTTGAGGAAACACTTCCCAGATTTCACCTCAGTAATGCTGGTCTCTTCTCAATCACCACTAATTTCTCAGTCCCAGCTCACCAGCATCCATTGTCCCAGTAACTCAACGGTTTCTCTTCAGTGGTGCTAGTCTCTTGTTTACCATGGCTGCCTCTCCAGCCCCAAATGACCAGACACTACAGAGTCTTCATGCAAAAGGCCTGGTAGAGTCTTTGCTTCCCTCCAAAACTTCACAAGCCAGGCTTCAGTCATCTGCATATTCTTATCTTCCAAGCTCCTTCAGAACAACTTGCTGAGCCTTCAACACTCAATGACTTTTCTGGTTCAAAATTCCAAAGTCCTTCCACAATCCTCTCTAAAAATAATGGCCAGGTCCGTCACAGTAATACCCCACAATCCTGATACCAAAATCTGTATTAGTCAGGGTTCTCTAGAATAGCAGAAATTATAGAATGAATCTCTCTCTCCATATGTGTGTGTATGTACATATATATGTATATATATACATATATGTATGTATGTATATGACTTAAAGGCTATGGTCCAACTAACCCCACAGTGTCTGACTATGAATAGAAAGCCCAAGAATCCAGAAGTTACTCAGTTCATGAGGCTGGATGTCTCAGTAGACTCAGAAATCCCATAGAAGCAAGCTCTAATAACAGTGAAGGAAAGGACTCACTAGCAAGGCAAGAGCAAGCAGGCAAAGAACAAAAACTTCCTTCTTCCATGTCCTTACATAGATGTGGCCCTGGGTAAAGGTATGTGTCTTCCCACCTCAAGATCTGGATTAGAAGTGGCTCTTTCTACTTCAAATGAAGCAACAACAAAATTCTCAATGGTGTGTCCTCCATTTTTGAATTTTAGTTAATTCCAGATACATCCAGATATAGATGATGCATGATGCCCATCAACACTAATTTGAGAATGTTTACATCTCCTAAACAGAAACTCTTTTTAAACAGGAGCATCCTGTCACCCCCAGGCCCTGGTCCTGGTAACTATTTTACTATTCATCTTAACACATTTATTTTTAATTGTTGTATTACATTTCTTCAATAACTGCCTTGCATGTGATCTCGTTCTCTGATGGATTAAAGAATTGCATTTGTCTTCTATTACTGTCAGAACTAATAACCATAACTATGACATGTATTATTATATATTCAACATATGCACATCAATAAATGTAATCCATCATATAAACAAACTGAAAGAAAAAAACCACATAAGCATCTCATTAGATGCAAAAAAGGCCTTTGACAAAATCAAATACCACTTCATGGTAAAATTCTTGGAGAGATTAGGGATACAATGGACATAACCTCAACATAATAAAGGCAGTTTACAGCAAGCCTACAGCCATCATCAAATTAAATGGAGAGAAACTCAAACCAATGCCACTAGAAGTCCATTAAAATAAAACAAGTCAAGGTTGTCCATTCTCTCTATATCTATTCAATATAGCACTTGAAGTCTTAGCTAGGGCACTAAGACAACTGAAGGAGATCAATGGAATACAAATTGGAAAGGAAGAAGTCAAAGTATCTTTATTTGAAGATGTTATGATAGCATGTGTAAGTGACCATAAAAATTTCACCAAGGAACTCCAGCAGTTGATAAACACTTTCAGCAAAATAGCTAGATACAAAATTAACTCATAAAAATCAGTAGCCTTCCTTTATACAAATGACAAAATGAGTAAGAAAAAAGTCAGGGAAGCAATACCTTTCATAAAAGCCTCAAATAACGTAAACTATTGGGAGGTAATTCTAACTAAGGAAGTGAAAGATTTGAATGATTAGAACTTTAAGACATTGAAGAAATTGAAAAAGATATCAGAAGGTGGAAATATCTCCCGTGAGTATGGATTATTAGGATTAATATAGTAAGACTGGCCATGCTACCAAAAGCAATCTATAGATTCAGTGAAATCCCCATCAAAAGTCCAACACAGTTCTTCACAGATCTTGAAAAGACAATATTCAGCTTCATATGGAAACACAATAAATTCAGGATAGCTAAACCAATCCTGAACAATAAAGAAACTGCTAGAGATATCACCATCCCTGATTTCAAGTTCTACTACAGAGTTAGAGTAATTAAAAACAGCATGGTATTTGACACAAAAACAGACACAATGAACAATGGAATCAAATTGAAGACCAAGACATAAGTCCCCACCCTATGGAAACCTGATTTTTCATAAAGAAGCCAGAAATATACATTGGGGAAAAGACAGCCTCTTTAACAAATGGTGCTGTTGAAACTGGGTAGGTACATGTAGAAGAGTCTAAATAGATCCATAATTATCAGCTTGCACAAAACACAACTCTAAGGGGATCCAAGAATTCAACATAAAACCAGATACACTGAACCTGAAAGGAAAGAAAGCGGGGATAGCCTTGAACTCATTGGCACGGGACAAGACTTTCTGAATGAAACACTGTTTCCACAAGCACTAAGATTATGAGACCTCATGAAACTGAAAAGCTTCTTTATGGCATAGGAAACCATCATTTGGACAAAGTAGCAGCCTACAGAATGGGGAAAAATTTTACCAAATACACATCCAATAAAGGGCTAATATCCAAAATATATAAAGAACTCAAAAAACTACATATCAAGAAAACAAATAACCCAATTAAAAAATGGGGTACAGGTCTAAACAGATAATTCTCAATAGAGGAATCCCAGATGGCTGAGAAACATTTAAAGAAATGTTTAACATCCTTAGCCATTGAGGAAATGCAAATCAAAATGACTTTGAGATTTCATTTTACCCCCATCAGAATGGCCAAGATCAATAAAAGAAATGACAGCTCATGCTGGCAAGGATGGAAAGTAAGGAGAAACTTATCCTTTGCTGGTGAGAGTGCAAACTTGTACAGCCACTGTGGAAATCAGTGCTGGATAGGAATTAATCTACCTCAAGATCCATCTATACTACTCTTAGGCGCATATACCCAAAGGATGCTTCATCCTAGCAGAGAGACACTTGCTCAACCATATTCATTGCTGCTCTATTTATAGTAGATAGGAATTGGAAACAACCTAGATGTCCCTCAACAGAAGAATGGATAAAGAAAATGTGGTACCTTTACACAATGGAGTATTGCTCAGCCATAAAAACAAACAAAACAAAACAAAAACATGAAATTTGCAGGTAAATGGACAGAACTAGAAAAAAAAATCATCCTGAGTGAGGTAACCCAGACCCAGAAAAACAAATATAGTATGTATTCATTTCAAAGTGGATATTAACTGTTAAGTCATTGATAATCAAATTACAGTCCATAGAATCATAGAGTTACAGGGTAAGGGACTAGCCGGGGACAGATAGATCTTGTTAGGAAAGGGGAATCGAATTGATAGCTATGGCTCGTGGCGGAGGGGGGGGAGAGGCTGAAATAGGATCAAAGGAGGAGAGGAGGGAAGAGAGTAATGAGGCAGGGAATATGGGGAAAGACAGAGACAGCTAAAATTCAGGGCCATTTGAGAGGCAGTATGGTAACCTAACAATAGAATCTTCCTAAAATATATACATAAATGAATACAGTATCAATGAAATTGCCAAATAATGGAGTAACAGAGCCCAACTGGCCATCTCTTATCACCAAATGAAGCTTCCAGTACCAGGGCTGGGTTCCATCTAATTGAGTGGCTGATCAATGAGGTCCCACAGGAATCCCCAAACAACCCAGGCTGTTACCGAGACTATAGGTTGCTCTCTGCAAATTGACAGCAAGGCCTCATTGCTAAAGACAACACCTAACTCATTGAACATGGAGCTGTGGATCTGGTCCCTACATAGAGTCTTGATGCCTTTTCTGGTCTTTTCCACCAGCCACAGGCTGTTCACATTCTTTGGTCTCCCACCTCCACTGTCAAAGCCAACAGTTTAGAGCCATGCAGACTCCACTTCCCCTGTCATATCTTTTCTCTAATTCTCACATTTTGCTTCCCTTGTCTACTTCTGACAACCCTATGATTAATTACAGTGGGCATGCTCAGACAATCTTCCTATGCTAGAGTCACCAGCCCAGTAACCTTCATTCCATCTGTAAAAATATTTCCCTTTTGCTATTGATAACTTTCGAGTCTAGGGAGTAGGATGGGGGCATCTTCAGAGGAGCTCTTATTTTCTCAGTGGGTTACTAGAACAATTCTACAGTTAAAGCACACCTTTCTCTTCGTGCTCATGTCTGTGAGTTCTCTGGCAGTACATCTGCCCTGGAACTTTCTGTCCCTTCTTTGCTTTTGAAGGTCTTTTTAGAGTCAGATCTGTCTTTATTTTGGGAACAAAGACTACTGAGATAGATTCCCAGAGAGCCCAGCTTTATTCTTACTGCAAGTGAATGGCGGTGGTGACTCTGCCTTGCAGGTCAGGCTCTGGGTGTTTACTCCCTTCCATGTTTATACTTTGGAAATTTTATGGTCCTGATAACTGAGAGGGAGGCTAGATGATTCCACAACAGTCCAGGGAGGAATTTAAAGCAGTGTTCTCTAGGTCATGTGTTAAAAGAAGGGCTGTCTCTGACCCCAGGAAGAGCCGAAACCTCTGTTCATGGAGGAAGGTTGGCTAGGGGTGAGGAGATGGTCTTGTAGTGTGTGACAGATGTTCTTTTGGGCTCTTTCCCCTTTAGAATTGACTCTTGCAATTTCCTTAAAACTCAAAGTGCATTCTTTGACAATCGTGAGAGGGTGGAAGTATCCATCTTTTTTGAGAAAAGTGTTTATTTTGAACAAAGGGTGAGCACAAGTCGAGTCATACAAAAAGTGAAATTATTAGCTTAATAATATTTTGAGGGTGAAAAAAAATGAATGCTAAGGTTGATTTGCTTGTGTGTCCTTGAGGCAAAGTGGTCACCTATTCTAGTTGTTTATGACTGGGTCTTGCATGGTTATAGCAATTTAATTGTTTGTAGTAATGAAGGTTGTTTTAAATAAATAATCTTCATAGGTTCCATAGATGTGCTGAGATGGATTTCAGGTGGAAAATCCTTTAGTAGCACCAGCTGCTTGCTTAGGGGGAACTTGGGATAGGAAATAGAACACTCCTCAGAACACAGGAAATTGCTTACTTTTATAGACTTTAGTGGGGAGAGGTCTCTAGCTTACAGGGTCTCTGAGTTGAGTGGGAAAAACTAGGTAAGATATCCGATGGTCACTCAGCAAGCTAATCCTAACGTCCCATCCTGCCTTGGGGTTTAACTGCATAAAGGTGGCACTGGGTCGGATATAAGGTGCGGTTAATTCCCTTTACGGGGCAGCATCAGTCCTCTAACAAGGGTCTTTCTCAAAGTGCCTCAGTGTGTTCCATAATTATAGTATCCTGTTCCAAAGGCAATTCCAAAAGGAAGTAAAATCATACACAAGCCATGGCAGGACAAAGGGCCAGCTCTCTGGTGCCCCTACTTTTAAGAGCCCATTAATGTCCAACTATTACTTTTAATGAGTTTTCTTCTTCTAAAAGTGCTCAGACATGGGTCACCAAGATAGCTCAGCGGGTAAAGGCACTTGCCACCAAGCCCGAGGACCTGGTTTTGATCCTTAGGACCGATATGGTAGGAGAGAACCCGCTCCCACAAGTTGCCCTCCACATGAACTGGCCTATCCCCCACATGCACACACATAAAATAAACTAAGCGTACAAAAAAAAATTAATGGTCAAGCAAATGGTTCACTCTTTATACTTTCCTTGGCTTCATGGTAAATTCAGGAACATAGGGTAGTGGGCGTTGAAGCTGGGGATGGCAATGAGTGAGGACGAAGTGTCTTCCTCCTGTTTCTCACTGTCAAGATGAGTTTTTATGGCTTATTCCTGCTGCAGATTGTCCTTGATATTATTTACTGTGACTAGGCTTTATCACAATAATAACATTGGGGGAGGGATAAAGGAGTACATGTAATGTAGTGTGTCCTGGGTCCTGCAGGCCCACAGGAATGGCCTTGATGAGGGGCATGGTTTTCTTCTGGGAGCCAGGATAAAAGCAGAAAGGGTGTGCTGAATTATGATATCGTAATGAGGGTGTTTTGAGAACAGAGTGTGAGAACTATTGCTTTTAGTAGGGCAGGTTATCCCAGTGTGTCACGGACAACTTCATTCTATACCCTATCTCCTTTTTCCTCCTGGGGGACCATATCATGGTATCACTTCATAAATGTGACCTTAGTCGTTATCATAATATATTTTCCCCAAGTCTGGAAAGGGCCAAAATACTTCAAAGGGACTTGTGGCTATTGATGCAACATCATTAAATTCTACTAGAAACATGAAGACATAATACTGACACTTCAGACTATTTTGGGCTAAAGAATGTAAATAGACAATGTTTCAAACAGAAACATCCCCAACCTTCTGATATCAAAAATAACAACTTTGCAACAGGCGGTATATCTGGGGATTCTGGCCACACACACACACACACACACACACACACAAAAAAAAATCTCCAGTGGAATCACAAACCCTAGTGGTGAAATACAGGCTTAAAATAACAGTTTCGGCTATTTTTAGAATTCTTTTTCTCCAAAGGAGGCCAAAGCAATGGAGATCTTTGAACATTTTCTCCAGTCTTGCTTCTCCTAGAGAGGGAAGTATAGGCAGAACTGGGCCAGAGCAGGGGGGGGGGGGAACAGCCACCACCTGAGGTCTGTGTCTTGCCTGACTGCTGTCAGGTATACACAGAGGGTTAAGCCCACAGCTCTTGCACCAACAGCCCCACCACTTCCTAGCCTCAGGTGCCTAACCTTCCTCTCTGCCATTTCTCTAACTTTATCCCAGACTTATTGCAGGACCTCCCTCATAGGCTTGTGGTGAGGATTGTTCCTCTAAAGCATTTCTTAGCACCTGTGTTCCTCAATATCCACCGGAGGTCGTTGATTGGTTCCAGGACCCCCTTAGATAACAAAAGTCACAGATGCCCAAGTCCCTCATATAAAATAGCACATAATTGTGTATAACGTTTTCATTCTTTCTGTCTTTAAACCTTCTCCAGATCACTAATAAACTCAAATACAATGTGATAGAAGTCAGAAGTTGCCATACATACTGTATGATTTAGACAGAAATAAGTGTCTGCTCATGTTCAGTAGGAATGCATTATTTTCCCTAAATATTTTCAATCTTAGAGGCCTGAATCTTCATAGATGGTACCCACAAATAGGGCAGGCCCACTGAGAGAGGCTCAGAATGGTCACACACGTCACAGTTACAAAACAAGTCTTTAGATAAAAGTGTAGTTGTCAACACAAGCAGAACACAGTCAAGAGGAAAGGGTTGCTCTAGCAAATGAAGGAAGGAAAGATTTCAGACTTGGAGGAGAAAGAAATCCCTCAAGGGAGAAGCAGGGTATGACCAGAGCATTGACATGACATGGGGAGGCAGTTACAGGGACCCACCTTAGCAGAGCTTAGATTTTAGCCAAAAATCAAGCTTCTTTCCTTCCTTCCTTCCTTCCTTCCTTCCTTCCTTCCTTCCTTCCTTCCTTCCTTCCTTCCTTCCTTCCTTCCTTC
>CABHPQ010143807.1:14997-49678 GCA_902168405.1 Peromyscus aztecus
TTCCTTCCTTCCTTCCTTCCTTCCTTCCTTCCTTCCTTCCTTCCTTCTCTCTCTCTCTCTCTCTCTCTCTCTCTCTCACAAGCTCATGTTTTTATGTAAGTGGTGTAGCTGGAAAGTTCATTGGACAGGTACCAGGATGCCTGAAAGAAAGATCTGTACTGTAAACATCAGTTTTTGCCCTTCAGCAGGAGTCAAGTGTCTGGAGTCTGCTCAGGGGGGAGGGAGCTGAAAAGCAAGTCTTCTATGGAGTCAGCCAAACCTGAGAGGGCTAATAAATGATGCTAACTGACCCCAAGGAGTTCTCTGATGCTCAAGGTAAGGCAAAGACCCAAGGCCTAGCCTAGAGTGCTAGAAAGGTCTCAAGAAAAGCAACGTTGGGGCTAGGGAGAAGGCAGGCTCAGTCCATAAAGTACTTGCTATGAAAGCATGAAAGCCTGCATTTCGATACCCATCACCCATATAAAAAGCTTAATGTAGCACTGTAATCCCAATGCTGATGAGACACAGACAGGAGGACCCCTGGGGCCTGCTGGCTAGCCAGTCTAACTGAATTGGTAAGCTCCAGATGCAACAAGAGACCCTGTAGTTAAAAAAAAAAAATAAGGTGGAGAGCAATAGGGGATGACATCTGGAACGTATCTATGGCTTCCACATACATAGGCATGTATGTATACATGCACCCCCACACATGTGCACACACACACATACAAACATAAATACATGCTGATATATTGTGTTAAAAAAGAACAGTCTCACAGAGACCATTCTTATTCCTCACAAAGCAATATTTGAGGCTACCCATGCTAGAGATGGTTAGGGATGTCTTTGAGATTCTTTGAAAGTATCTCTTCAATACGCTTAAGGTTCTTGCAACCTGGATGAAGACCATTGTGGGGGCACTTCTCTGGAGGAAGGCTGAGTATGTGGCCGCTGATTGTTCAGTAAATATCAAATGAGTCATGTAGATAAAGTGAGCTACTGAAGGTCAGAAGGGATTCCTTGAGCCACAGTGGTGATACTACAGAAGGCTGACTTGATTCTTTGTTTTATTATAAATCAAGAGAGTTCTATTTTTGGAGAGGAAAAAACAACTGGCAGCTGGTTAAGATGGAGAAGAAACAAAAAATAAAATTTGAGACTGTTATCCATATTTTTGCTTACACACAAAATTCCATGAGCCAAAGATGTAAATTTGAGGAAAGATGGTTTTAATAATAACAACTAACATTTGCCAAACACTTAGATACAGGTTACTATTACATACCGGATCACTTCATCCTTCATTAAGGATGAAGGTATATCACTATTATCTACAAAACCATTATTGCTTTGCCGATAGGCAAGAAGAAGAATAAAAAGATTATTTCACAACCTCAGAAGATTATTCTTCCTGTTAGCATTATCATAATTAGCATTATCTACTGGCATAGATTCTGTGACTAGATTCTGACCTGTGATGATGATGATGACGATGATGATGATGATATCACTATTTCCACTATTGTATAGGGACTAACAGTCTTATGTTTGGGAGGCTTCTCTCATTAGACTCCTTTAGCTGAAGTTAAGATGGATCTCTATATGGATGGATCAACTGTGTATTGGGAAACACACAGTTTCAAGCCTGTGTGTGCTGCTCAGGCACTCAAATAGTCACTACAGCTAGCACCTGTGGCACTGGTCCAAGTGCTGGCCACTATCTCACCCAGGAGGACTTCCCTGGTGGTCAGTAAGTCAAGCAGTGGAAAGTGTTGAAAAATGTGCATCTGCATGGGTCTGTGCCTTCCTTGGGCCTTTGGTTACTGTCAAAAGGATTGTCAGCCCTCCATAACTGAATCATGTCCAGAACTTCAAGTTACTAGATCTGAATAAGTTTTCTACTCATGAGTTCCCCCATCTATACAATCGTATTATCATAGCACCCACCTTATACACTCAGCAGTATTTGTTAGTCATTGTTTCTGGAAATTCTCAAGCCTGCATGGGGATAGTAGGGACTAACTAGAGTCATGCCACAACTTAGAAATGATAAATAACATCTAAGAACAAGTTATAACATGATTACAGAAGAAGACTAACACAGCATATTTCACAAGTATACCACAATGCCACTGAACATGAGCTTCTCCATCAATTAGGAAGCAGGGCAAAAGAGAAGAATGGCAGGACTGTAAGGAAAGGACCCAGCAGCCTTGCTATGAGATCCATAAAGTTGTCAAGTGTGCCGAGCAGTTACATCTGAGGAACACTTGCCTGAGTAGTTTTAAAACTTTGACTTCTGAGATTCTATTCATCTAGAAGCCCTGGGAGTGTTTTTTTCTCCATACCTCCTCCTTCTCTGCCCTTCTTCCTCCCCCTTTTCTTCCTCTTCCTCCTTCTCCTCTTCCAACTTCTTTCCTAGCTCTTCTTTTTAAATGAAAGTTCCCTAGATAATTGCTGGGTGCTTGGAAGCTTGGTTACCATCCACCCAAGGCCTGAAAAAAAGCATCCAGCCAGGATCCAAGTGGGCTTGCAGCCAGGCAAAAGCCAGCCCGATTTCAGAAAATGACCTCAATGACAGGCCTTTCAGGTAGCAATTAACCAGAGAAGTGACAATGAACTAGCTTCATGGAACACTGAGTTAAGAATATTTATCTTCTGGAGATCCAAATTAGTCTGATTTCAAAATTATAGACACCCAGTAAAAGGATGCATGGGACTTAGTAGCTGCGGGGTGATGACAGTGAATCCTACCCGATCTCAAAACTCCCTCATTTAATAACAACAATCATTCAAAGCATTGACAGTGTCTTCTGTGAAACTAGAAGCCAAGCAAAATCCTGACATACCACATGTACAGAAAAGCAATGAGAAAAAACTAGGACCTTAGGAGACTGGAAATGATGAGAGGGTATGATTGACAGCTACATAAAACTTACCAAGTTTCCCTGGATCTACCCCCATCCTGCAGGGTCAGGAGATTGGACCTTCCATCTCCTTTTTCAGGAAACTGTAGGAGGATGTACTGACCAAAATAGGAGATAAACTAGGGAAGAGGAAGACAGATTTTTAGGAAACAGGAGCCCACACAGGAAGGAGGTGAAGGGAAATCCCAGAACGATGACGCAGGGAAGTCCCCAAACGACAGCTGTGCAGCAGGCATGAAGGAGCAGCCCACAGTGGAGCCATGCAGAGGATTCCAGAAAAAAAAAAATACTGAAACTCAACAGTTCCCGATGAGTTTGAAGGTGTGAAAGGTTTAACGGTGATTATATATAGCCATTGGAAGGAAGGCATGGTATAGATCCTTTTAAATCTAATCAAAGAAGACATTAGGTAATGATTAACTCTAGGAAAAACAAGAAGTTGTGTAAAATAGAAAATATAAACAGTACGTGTCACTTGCCTTAGAAGTGAGTTGTCATTTGGGGAAACACTAAATATGCATTCAACCAAAATTAGGATGAATATATTGAAATAATATGAGAGTTAAAGTGTTCATTCACCATAATAAACACTAAATTATACCAAAACATTAAGCCAAGAGATGTAGTATTAGAATATGCTTTAGAACTATATAGTAAATGCACAGACACACACTCAAGGACTAAAAGTAACTGCCTCTAAAGAATATGATAATGAGGGGTGTGTGTGTGTGTGTGTGTGTGCGCTTGGAATGTGTTAGTTTTATTTTTCCAGAGTCTACACTCTAATGTTTTATTATAAACTTTCCTGAAGCAGAGTGCCATGATGTTAAGTGTCTTGATTCTAAATAAAACTAAACCCAAGTTCAAATTCGAAAGGCACAGTGAAGAAGTTCTGTGAGCTTGAGGAGTTTCTTCTGCTCTGCATAACGTCAACTCGGGAGAGTGACATGAGCAGGGCTCAGCTCGTGGGTATCACAGTTCAATGCTCAAGTCCTTGTAAACTCTTAGTTATAAGAGTTTTGTAAACTGGCACATAGGAAACACCCAGTAAATCTTAGGCATTATTATTCCACTTTTATAATCATGCTTGTGTATTATTTTGGTAAGAAAAAACAATTTAAAAGAAAGCAAGTAGATCAAACAGAGAGTCACGAGAAGGGCAAGTTAGAGGTGTCCTAGCCATGCCAAATCTGATGCCACATCCTGGCTTACTTGATCAATAAAGGGCACCAAGTGAGTTGTGATGCTTGTGAGCCGAGAGGAAATG
The DNA here is from genome assembly GCA_902168405.1 of Peromyscus aztecus. NCBI lineage: Eukaryota > Metazoa > Chordata > Mammalia > Rodentia > Cricetidae > Peromyscus > Peromyscus aztecus. The sequence continues at coordinate 19,171 of CABHPQ010143807.1, forward strand.
AAGAATGCCAAGTGTGTGTGCCTTTAAGAGAGGGGACTGAAGCTTCCAACTATGTCCTTATTTAAAACCAGATTTGTTGCACCAGTATTATTTTTAAAAAAGCATTCTTCCCAGTGATTCTCTGACATAGAACAAATCCATTTTCTAGCCCTGTGTCTGCTGGAGAAGGAAGGGCAGGGCGGTAGGATTTTTCTCCTGATAGCTCAGGCCTCCATGTGGGCCTCTTCCTGTCTTTGGGTGAGGGGCCATGAGGATGAGGATGGTATGGTTTCCTGCAGCCCTTTCCCTGCCTCAGCTAGATGAGGGAAATGACCAGTCCAGACTGAAGACAGGCTGCAACCACTCGGGATGTTCTCCTACTGCTGCTAAATCAAAACAGCTAATTGGTACCATTTCCAGCTCATGCTAGGTGCAATTGGCTGAAAATCAGCCTGGCTGGTACAGCTGGAACCTGACTGTTTCTCCTGGAGAGCATTGCCTGCAAGGCTCCTGTTAGGAGCAGTTAGCCTCTCCTGACTCACCCTGTATGGAAGCTTTCCAGGCCTGCTCCCCATGGTCCCCCCAGAACCCACTGAACCCCAGTTATCTGGAGTCCAGTTTCTCTTACTACCTTTTGGGGAAAATGCACTGAGGTCCCTGAAATGCCACCGTCTTTAGGAAACTGCACCGTGAACAGAACACTGGAGTGTAGCTCTGTCCTCTGCCTAGACTCAGAACCTTCAGATCTTCCTCCCTTCCTAACCCAGATACGCACTTAGCCTGGCTCACCTTTTGTTGTATATTCACTTAGCCTGGTTCACCATTTTTTGTACATTCACTTAGCTTGGCTCACCATTTTTTTTTTTTTTGTATATTTACTTGCATATAGTCTAAACACTTACATCGATCCAAAATGCAAATTGAAGTTGAATCCCCACTGCGGCAGTATTACGAGGCGGGATCTATAAGGAAGCAATTAGGTCCTGAGGGTCCGCACCTGAGAATGGGGTGGGCTTTATAAAAGACACTTGCAGGTGCTCGCTTTCCAGTTTTAGCTCATGAGGACTGACAGCCGACACTGCGTGGGAGGGAGAGGTGATTTTTTTTCAAACACCAGACCTGCTAGTGCTTTGATCTTGGCCTTGGAGCTTCCAGAACTGTGAGTAAAACTTCAATGTTTTCTGTGTGGCTCATTCTGTGGCGTTCTGTTGCAGCAGCCCAAATGAACTAACACAAACAAGTGGGTGATTCCATAGCTGCTCTTCTGTAAGTGAGGGAGATGATGTCAGGAATTTTTAAGTTTAACAAATGTTTGGCGAGGTTAGGGGAATATTTGGATTTGGGCAGGAGACCCAGCTGGCAAGCTCAGAGGTGAAGCAGCTTTTCGCATCGTGATGTGTGCAGAAAGTGTGGCATCCAGGGCAGCTGAAGTCCTTGGGAGGACAACTAAGGCTTGACAACTCCCTCAGTGACCCCAGTGAGTCACTTGCGTTTGGTCTTTTGGTTTCTTTGTTTTTAAGTGATAATAATGATGTTCCAGAAGCGTGAAGTGAAGTTGTAAATTGCTTCATAGAACCTCCAAGAAATGAAGGCTTACTGCTTTGATGGCTTTTGGGTGAGAATGTGTGTGTGTGTGTGTGTGAGAGAGAGAGAGAGAGGGAGAGAGAGAGCGGGGGGAGGAATGAGGTGATGTGATGGGCTCTGGGGTCATTCGAGATGAGGAGTCATTCAGTGGTTTATCCTGGAGTCTAGAACCCAAGGCAGAAGGAAGGTGAGAAGGAATATTGTTGGTTAAAACTTATCAGCCACAAGAGCAGGGCTGTGAACATCATTACATGTCAAAGGCAACACCCTGCTTACTCACTTTATGGGCACAGGAAGCAGCCTGCTGCTCACTACCGTATGAGCTTCCTGTTTCTGCTGCAACAAATGAAAACAACACAAATCTGTCATCTGGTGCTACGGGCTAAAATCTGGTTGTTGGTAGAGCTACGCTCACTCCCTCAGGAGGCTGTGGGGGAAATTTGCTTTGCTTGTTTCATCTCCTAGGGACCTTGCATCCTTGATGTGTGGAGCACTTTGCATGACTCCAGCTTCTGATTTTGTGACTATGATCTTCTTGGCTCGTTTCTACAAGGGCTCACTCTGGTCATTTCCTGCTCAGCCTTCCCAAAGAACCATGTACACCATGATATACAGGCCTTCTCAAGTATGTGACTCACAGGTCAAAGAACAAAACTGAATTGCTATTACCAGAACTCTACAGTTTGCCGGGCTTGGGGTTTTGTTGAAAGACAGATAACCCAGACGCCAGTAACCCCACCTTTTAATTAATTAATTTATTTGTCCATTTCATTCTTTAAAATGTTCTTGACGCTGCCTACAAGTTCTCCTACCTTCTCAAAAAACGTCCCCATTTCTTAGCCCTTTTCCAGTTCGACATAGTTTGTCCACCTTTCCTGATGCCCCAGGTTCTCCTTTGTCTGTATACACTGGCTTGGCAAATTCGCCCATATCTGTGATCCTTAGTAGAAGGCACAAAATAGATACACTCCTAGGTGGGTGTAAATGCTCATGGGAAAACAACAGCAACAACAATGAATGAACAAACAAAAAACATACTACTTTGAAGTTGAAAGGGCAGGTGGCAATTGTTCAAACCACCTGGGGATGCCTTTTGTAAGAATACTAATGCTGAGGTGTAAACCGAGTTCTAAAAATCTCTCCAAAGAAATCTCCGTGGATCTTGGAGTGGTCTCAGGCATAGAGCATGAGCAAGGTGTGGGGGCTTGACAGTTGGACCGGTCTCAGCCCAGCTGGACTTCCTGATTCAAAGCTCGGCCCTTAGCAGGACCTTGCGTGCCTTGTGCGCATGTTACAGTTTGGCAAGTGTGAGCCCTGCGAGTGGAACAGTGCTAGAATCCCCTGGCCAACTCATGTCACAGACTGCCGGGGCCCATCTCAGAGTTTCTGATTTGGAGGCCTTCGAGAGATTCCAGGGCTTTTGTCTAGCATGTTCCCTGGAGACCATGGTTTGAAAACCACTGTTGTAGAGCAGTAGGGAACAGGGGAAGACTTGGAGGAAGCCTCAGTGTCAATCAGGGCAGGTCATGCCACCATCTTGGTTTCTCCACCACAGTGAGCTGCAACGTCATCTGGTCACCTGCACAGAACAGTCTAACAACCCTAAAATAATTACTTCCGGCCAAACAAGGAGATTGTCTTTAGAGCATCTGAGGCACCGTTAGTTCAGCACCCCTCCATCGTCTGTCAGGGTCCCTTGTTCTGTGGAAAGCTTTCTTGGGAACAAAAGACAAAGCTTCTCTTGAGAGTGGGAGTGAGTCCAGCCATGTGGGGTTGCCACAGCTTCTAGGGAGCTTTCTTTTTTCTTCACCCTTCTTCCTTGCTCCTCCCTAACAGAGTCCTGAGTAAGTCACAATGGCTTCCATTTAACTAACCTGTTATCTCCAGGCAAGTTATTTTAATAATCCATGGATCCACACTAGCTCCCTGGGACAATAGCAGGGAAGGTTTTAATTAACTTCATTTTGTGGATGGTTAACTTAACCTGCCCCAAATTACTTGGCATGAAGACCTGGTCACTACCCACAGACGCATGTGTTCTTTCAGGCTTGCTGGCTTTGGCTGTTCTCTTGAGAGGAAGTGTTACTGAGGTCAGTGAAAAGGGATTCTGATGTGACTCACAGTGGACGAGAAAGAATGGGAAGAGTCTGATTCTTCCCTTCAAGGCCCTTGGCTTTGCTTTCTTTCTCCTCCTCCAACTTCTTTCCCAGTTCCTGTTTTTGTTGTTGTTGTTTGTTTATAGTTTTGTGATGTTTTGTTTTTGAAATAAAAATTCTCTAGATGATCATTGGGGGCTTAAAAACTTGGCTACTATCCATCCAAAAACTGAGAAAGAGCATTCTACCAGGATCCAAGTGGACGTACAGCCAGACAACAGTCAGTCTGAGTGTTGAGATTTCAGGCAAGAAGTAGCCTAGTGGCCTTGTGAAGAGTATAGTTAATGCAATGGCTTAGAGACAGTAAGTGGAAAAATCTCAGGGCCCTGGGTGTTTAAGGACCTGAAGACTTACCCCAGTCCTATGTGTACTTGGGAAGGAGCCCTCAGAATAGGTGGGCAAATGAGTAGACAAAGATTTTATTGACCATGCAATGGGTGTGCAAGTCTCTCATCCCCTGATCCTCAGTGAGCAGATCTGTAGTAACTTATCCAGGGCAGAGGATAAAGCCTTTTCCTGCTAGATAAAAGGGTTAAATGCATCATGTCGGTCTGGTTCTTGTTTTGTTTGTTGCCTGTCTTATTGGTCTTGTCTACCAGCTGGCTCTCTACTTCTGTCATCCTCTGATGAGGCTCCTTTTCTCTCCTTAGCCTAATCTCTCAATTGGACATGGTCAGTACAACATGCGATACTGTTGAACGTTCTGCTGCCGAGGGAATGGAAAGCCATATGAACCTTCCTTCCTGCTGAATGCTAACTACTTTCTAGATGTGTTTTCTTTGTATGCTTGTTGGGTTTTTTTTTTTTTTACCTTAGGTTCACATTTATTAGGCATTTTCTGGGTGTCTAGTTCTGTGCTGATGTCTAAACAGAGATTCCCCCCTTTATCCTTCTATAGCATTAATATTACTGTTTTATAGAAGAGGAAACATGCACAGAGGAGTTAAGTGAGAATTTGCTGTAAAATGCATTGACTTCCAGATTCCTACAGCTGATTCTTCTTAATGGACTCTCAAGAGGGAGGTTTCGTCAAATCCTGACATAGTAAGCTGTGAGCTTTAGGTGGGTATATGGGAACAATCTGGAGAGAGCACTTTCTGAGTTATCTTTTAGCAAGATGTTAGGTTTCAGGTGAGACCATGTGATGTGTAATGAAAGGACCCAAGGCGGAGTATCATCTTCCTATCACTTCAGCATCTTTGCTTTTTTTTTTTTTTTTTTTTTTTTTTGAAGACCATGAACATTTAAAGAGGAATGAAGAAAATATTATCTGGGGAAAACAAGTATATTCTCTCACTCAAACCAGGAAGTATGCCTCCTTGCCTTGGCATACTCCTGGCAATGAGGCTAATATCTTTTGACTCCAGGAAGCATTCAAAGCTGTTGTTAACATGACTGCAAATCAACCTAGTGTTTAGACAGTGGTCCATTAATCTGATCAGGGAATCAAATGAAGTCCATTTCTTTATTCCTCATCACTGTAGTGGATAACCATAGTAGAACATATCCCAAACTAGAAATCAAGTTAGCTAGTCTTGGCGAGTGTTAGTAATGTGATTGTAACTGCGTGCCTTTGTCTCAGAGCTTATGAGTTCTCATCTGTCGATGTAGACTTATACTTCTTCTCATTTAGAGAGGATAGATCCCAGAATCAATTGAGATGATCGATGGAATGGAGACTTAAAATTAGTGGCTTTAATTTACCAGGGGTATCATTATGTCACATGGTTTTGGAAGTCCTGGAATTAGGGGAAATTGAGAGGTTCAAGTTCAAAGACACTTGGGAAGCAACACTCATCTGAAGGCTTAGGACCAAGGATCTGTTTTTAAGGTGGTGGGCAAGTTGATGCTGGATTTTGGCTGAAGGCCTTGGTTCATCACTACGTGGATCTGTCTACAGGACTGTTTTAGTGATCTTATGACTTGCAGCCGGCTGCCCTCCCAGCAGGCCTTCCCTGAGAAACATAAATCAGCTCTACACTGTATGGAGCATGAATAGCAGAAGTCAGGGATCATTAGGGACCTCTGAGAGGCCATTCTGTAAGTGGTTGCTGTGGATGTTGTCAGATTTATTGTTCTAGCTAACAATGTTGCTGTAAGTTGGAACTACTGCCGGCTTCCATGATGACTTTGGCTAAAATTCAGACTGTCCCTCAGCTCAACAGCTCTTTCTGTGTTCTGAACTTATGACTCCAAAATGTGTGTTCCAAAGGCTGTTTGGAAGAGTAGGGGTGGGTAGCGAATAGTGCAGATGACAGCCAAGACCAGGTCAGGAAGTGCTGCGGATATTTTAAAGAGCATGAGTAAAAGACTCAGGATAGCTTCCGGACCTTAAGCCAACAGAGCCATGCTCAGACCTCATTGTCCCTGCTGTAAGAGGCAGTAGCAGAGTCTACCTAAGCCAGAGGTTTCACATGTCTGCCTTAACTGATCTTCTATCCATCTTGCTAGCAAAATATCAAATGTAAGCTTCACTTCCTGTGCCTTTTCCTGTTGGTTTTCTGTGCTGGGGTCAGCCATCCCTTACGGAAATGGTTAGAAAAGCTGTTCAAGGGCAAAGTGTGAGGCTCAGCCAACTCCATCCTGCAGGCAATGTAGCTTTTCACAGTAATGAAATATGATCACATCTGAATGTAGTTCTGTGTTTCAATCAAGATTTCATCAAATGGTGTCAGAAAAGAACACTGCTTGTATGTCTGCAGTGGGAATTTCATGCTTAATGCATGAGATGCTACAGGGGTTTGTACAGTGCCAACAAGGTACTCAGATCATTGTGAGATCACCATGGCCCCCTCTGTTCTCACTATTAAGTGTCTACTTGGTGATACCAAAGAGCCTGCAAGATGCTCTGATGATGGAATGGCATGGATTCAATGGCCATTCTGAAGGTAACTTCTCCCTGACCACCTCGAACTACAGTTTGTTTTTCCTTAAGGGAAAGAATTCTCTTTCCCGGCAACACTGTCTATCTTACATGGTCCTGGCCACTGCATGCTATAAAGTCATTGGCAGGAGGAGGTGGCGTGAAAATTCCCCTTTTCCATAGAAAAGAGACGTGTGCAAGGAGGGCTCACTGCCACTGCTGTTCTTCCAACTTCCTTCCTTCGATGTGAATGTGATGGCTTGGGTGGAGCAGTCATCTTGTGAGCATGAGACAACCAAAATTGTAGCTAAAAATCCCACATGGGAAACAAAGGATAAAAGGAGCCCATGTCTTGGATGACATTGTGTTTCCTACTGCTTCCATCCAGATATTGACTAAGGAAGTCATTGTAGGCAGGTTTTCACTTAGCAACTGGTACTCAAGATAGAGTATAGTCTGAAAGAAGAGTTGTTTTGGAAAGGCAGTGCAATTAGAGGATCAGTTTGAAGTGATTTTTGAGACCTGGAGATACAAGGATGTGCTGTGGATGATTGATAAATAAAACACTGACTGGCCAGTAGCCAGGCAGGAAATATAGGCGGGACTAACAGAGAGGAGAATTGAGAGAACAGGAAGGCAGAGGGGAGGAGACACCAGCCTGCCGTCCAGGGAGCATCATGTAAATCAGCAGGTAAAGAAAGCCACAGAACACGTGTCGACATATAGATTAACAGAAATGGGCTGAGTATAAGAGTAAGAGCTAGACAATGGTGGACCTGAGCTAATGGCCAAGCAGTTTAAATAATATAAACATCTGTATGTTTATTTTATAAATGGACTAATGGACTGCCAGGACTTGGCGGGACCCAGAGAGAAAAACTCTAGCTACAAGGATGGACTAGAGAGGGATGGGCTCAGATGGACTGCTTAACAGATGGGAATGTATGAGAGATGAGGTACCAGCACAGTACACAGATTGTCCTGAGTTCACATCTTTAGAGGCAAGGTTTTTGCTGGTCCCCACTCCCTAAGAGGTGGCACATGGCTGGGGCAACTTGTGTAGTGAGGGACAGCTCAGTGTCCTGCAGCCAGCAACAGCTTTAGCATTAGGCAGAGCTCGGGTCCTTGTTCCATCATAGACTACCTGTGTGACTTTGAACCCTTCCTGTACAACCTCCATGGGACTCAGCTTCCTCACCCGCAAGTTAGCACTAAAAATTCAACAATGTAGCACATACAAAGCACCATGTTTGGTATATAGTAAGTGTTTGGTAGCGTGAGTAAGAGGTGATTGCCACAATTTTTTTTTTGTCATCTTTACATGGCATCATCAAGATGCCTATTTAACCAGAGAATCAGTTGCTCTATCTCTCAAATGGAACCATCCTTTCTCAAAGTATATCACAACAGGGTCCTTCAGGAGTTATTTTCTTTGAAACAAATTTGCCTCATGTTTAAATAGCATAAACTTTTTTTAAAAGCCCTTTACATGGATTTTTGAATAAAAAAATCATTATGGTGTTTTTTTTCCTCCCAGCAGAAATGAAAGAATTCCATGAGACAAGAAGGTCAAAACTTTATAAACAATGACTTTTAGATAGAGGGGTGATTTCAACATTGTCCCTGTCTGGAGTAAACCTCTTAAGCTGTGGCAAGTTCCAAAGAAGGCTCTGGAAGTATCAAGGGCATGAAACTATGTGTTTTGTTAAAGACTCTTGAGTATTGCACTCTCACATAGGAATGAGGAGAAGTTGAAGTAGGGTAGAGTTACAATGTCATTATGTAACATGGGGAGAGGGCTGCCATGTAAATGTGCTTTGGACTCTTTCACAGTTACCCTTCAATTGCCCAGATAGTTGTAGAAGCAGCTGCCCCATTCCTGAAGAAATGCACACATGTCCACCCTCCTTACTTTAGTCTTTGCATAATGCTACTAACAAGAACAGGTAGCCTTTTAAAGTTTTTGCAAAGAATGCTGCATTTCATGAATATATCTTTGTAGGAAAATAGATGTACGCATACTTGTTTAGCCAAATGGAGTTAGGTAGTTTCTGTTCAAAACACATCAGGGCTGGCTGAGAGACTGCTCAGGCAGTAAATTGCTTGAGGACCTAGGTTCCATCCCCAGAACCTACATAAAAAAGCCAAGAGCACCCAAATGTGCTTACAACTCCAGTCTTGGGGAGGTGACCCAAATCGATCCTTGGGGCTCCCTGGTCTTGGCAGACTAGCCTAATCAGAGACTCCAGGCCATGTAAGAGAACTTATTTCAAAAAATAAGGTAGATGACTCCTGAAGAATTTATACATATGTCCACACACATATACATCCCTTCATATACATCCCCCATACATGTGCACCCTATGCATCTGCCCCCATACAAAAAGCAAATCAAGTTATGAATACATGAAGATTATGATCATATTTATATACCAACATATTTTATTCTTAATATTTTGTAATATGTGTGTGTGTGTGTGTGTGTGTGTATTTCCATGTGTGGGAATGAATAGCTGTCTGCAGAGTTCAAAAGAGGGCATAGGATCCCCTGAAGCTGGAGTTACAGGCAGTTGTAAGTCACCTGACATGGTGCTGGGTATCTAACTTGAGCCCTCTGGAAGAGAAATACATGCCCTTAAACAGTGAACCATCTCCCGAAGGGTAAACAGCTTTCCAACTTTCACTAATATCTTCTGATTTACTTTGGAGAATTATTTATGAAATTTAAGAAATAGTCTAATATTATTAAAGGCAAGCTCTGTAAGCATCCTTGCTCATACTTATTTACACACTCACAATTATTCATTATCTTCTTTAACCTTCAGAATTAGTAGAACAATCAGAACATCTGAATTTAGCTGTATATTATATGTACTCTCAAGCAATCAATTGTCACTTTTCATTATCAGAAATGTTAACATCAATTATTTGGATATTAGCTCCACTATCTAGTATCCACTAGTTTTTAATTATGATTTCTTTTAGAATTCCATACATGACTGCTGTATTTGCAACATTTACACCCCTCCTTTTCCCCTCCAACTCTCAAACTTAACACCTCTTTTTTAGTCATTGCTGCATGTATATAAATACAGTATAAATACAGTTCGTTGGGTTACTTAGTGTTGCTCAAATGTGTTCAAGGCTGACTGCTTGGGCCTGGGTAACCCATCAGAATTTCCTCACACTCCCTTTTGATTTTCTCTTCATTTGGCTGGAGGACTGATTATTTATCTTGAGTAAAGTTTTTTCCGAGAAGTAAAGAGTGACCATTTGTAGGCATTATATGTCTTAAATTGTCCTCAGATGTGACTGGCTGTTTGGCTTATCATGTGGCTATTGTCACAATCTCTAACCCAGTAAGTGCTACGAAGGCAAGTTTTCACCAGACTCATACCTAACACATTTTCACCAGGTTCATTTCAAAGTACTTAAAAATATCAAATAACATTAAGTACCTAAAATACTCAGTAGCGTTAACATTTTACTCAAAACATTCTGCCCCCCTATTGTTATTGCCTGGTGACATATGAAATGCATACTTTGTTTGAACCCTAGAAAAGGAATCAAACAACCTAAAACTCTTCTGCTGCTTGTCTCCCTTCTTTTCCTTCTGTCGAGCCCACAGCCCTGTGAAAGCTAAGCACACATCCTCCTAGCCCTGAGCTCCTCTCACTCTGAGTCTCTGCCTTTGTACTTTATTCCGCTGGTGACCCTTATGTGACCGTTTGGTCCTCCCTCACCTCAAAGCCGTCTCATTGGTGCTGTTTGCCTGCTCTGCTCAGTTCTGGAACTTTGAGTGTGCATGCCCAATGTCTCTCCAGTCTGTACCCGAGGTCTTCCACTCGTCTATTTATCTTGGTTATCTTTTTCTCTCTCTATTTTCTTTTTTAAGAGGTTTTATTAATGTATATTCTACATATTAATGGGGTTCAGTATGATGTTTTCATACATGAATATAGCATGTACTGATCAAACACCACATCCCCTTTCTACTCTGCTTTCCCTTTTCCATTCTCCAGCAGTCATTATTTTTTTAGCTTTCACATAAGACAGATCATGTGGTACTTGCCTTTCTGTCTCTGGATTATTTCATTTAACATAACAGCCACCAGTTCTATCCATTTTGCTTCAAATGACAGCATTTAGTTGCTTATTTATACTGTTATGTATATATAGCCCATTTACTTGGTCCACTCATCTGTTGATAGAATCCTAGGTTGAGTCCATGCCTTAGCAATTGTGAATATGCTACAATAACCCTGAGTATTTCTTTGATGTGTGTATGTATGTGGTATACATATATAATATCCAGAAATAGGATGAATGGATCATGATGGATCATGTTGAAGGTCTATTTTTAGTTTGATAAAATTACATTTTAAATTAGCTTGCAAAGTAATAGATGCAATTATAACATTTTATTCATGCATATCATTGTAATTTATTAAAACCCATCCCTCATTACTCTACCCCTTTTCTTATAAGTAGCCCCTCATTTCACATATTTTATATATATTTAAATATATGTACATATATATTATAATCTAGATTTTAAAATGCAAGCTTATTTTGCTTAACACTATGACCTCCATTCCATACATTTTCTGGCAAGTGATATAATTTCTTTCTTTGATATGACCTAGTAAAACTTTTTCATCCATTCATCTGTTGATAGACACGTAGGCTGATTCAAAATATTAACAATTGTGAACAGCACCACAGTAAATATGGATGGAATGGTATCTCTACTATATGCTGAGTTAAGGTCTTCGGGTGTATTACCCAAAAGTGGTATATAGCTAGTTCATATGGTAGTTCAAATTGTAGTTTATTAAGCTCCTCCATACTGATTTCCATAGAGGCTGCATTCATGACATTCCCACTAGCAATGGATATGGATCCATTTTCCCCTGCTACTTTGCAGCATTGGTTATCATTTGCTATCTTGATGATAACCATTCTGCTGGGGTAAGCTGAAATCTCACTGTTGTTTTCATTTGCATTTCCCTGTTGGCAAAGGATGTTGAACATTTTTCATATATTAATAGGCTATTTGTGCCCCATTTAAGAACTGTCAATCCAATTCATTTGCTCTTATTTATTGATTGGATGACTTGAGTATGTTAAATTTTTTCTTTATTCTGGATATGAAGCCTTTGTTAGATGTATAGCTGGCCAAGATTTACTCTTGTTCTGTTGGCTGCCTCTCCATTCTTATTTCCTTCACCATGTAGAAGGCTTTTAATTTTATATTATTTGTTGATTCTTGCAATGAATTCCTAGGCTACTAGAGACCTTTTCAAAAAGTCCTTGCTCTAGCTGGAAGTATTTTCTCTAATTTACTCTACCAATTTCAAAGTTTCGAGTCTTACATTAAGACATTGATCCATTTTGAACTGATTTTTGTATAGGAGAAAGGGAATCTAATCTCATTTCCCATGTTCCCCCAGTTCTGTTTGTTGAAGCAGTTATAGTTTCTCTAATGTATGATTCTGGCATCTTAGTTGAAAGTCAAGTGCTCTATCTGTGTGGATTTATGTTTGTGTTCTCTATTCTATTTAGCTCAGTGGTAGAGCACTCACCTAGCAAGCGCAAGGCCCTGGGTTCGGTCCTCAGCTCAAAAAAAAAAAAAAAAAAAAAAAAAACACTAGACCATTTCATTGGTGATGTGTCTGTTTCCATGCCGGTGCCATGCTGGTTTCATTACTATGGCTCTGTAGTATAATTTGAAATTCAGTGCTATGATCATCTCCAGCATTGGTCTTTCATTCAGTATTACTTTAGCTATTTGGGGCCTTTGCACTCCCACCAGGCTTTTGGGAGAGTTTGTCTAGCTCTTTGAAGAATATCATTGAAATTTTGATGGACAGTCATTGAATATGTAGATTGTTTTCAATTGTGTAGCCATTTTCACAGTGTTGGTTCTTCTGATTCATGAGTGTGGGGGTCTTTTTACCTCCTAATATCTCCAATTTCTTTTCACAGTGTTTTAAAGTTTTCATTGTAGAGGTTCTTCCACCTTTAGTAAGATTTATTCCTAAGTATTTTATTGGTAGGGGGTTGGCTTTTTTTTCTTTTAACTTCCATATGGTCATTTTTAGTGGCTGTGTTAATTTGCATTCCCACCAAAAGTGTAGACTTCCTTTTCTCCTACATCCTACAGGATGTATAGGAGAGTGTGTGTGTGTGTGTGTGTGTGTGTGTGTGTGTGTGTGTATGCTTGCACACATGTAGAGATTGAACCAGAACTTCACACACATGAGGCAAGTGCTCTGCCACTCATCTATATCCTCAACCACTTCTTTTTGGATGATAGCTGTTCTAACTGGACTTAGATGGTATTTCATCGTAGTTTCAATTTGCATTTCGCTTATGACTAAAGATGTTGAACATTTTTTTCATATACTTCTGGCTGACAAATGGTATTTCTTGTTTTGAGCAAAGGATCATTTTCCCATTTTTAAATTGGATTTCTTTTTGTTCTTTTAAGTAGTTTAAGTTTCTTAAATATTGTGGTTATTAACCCTCTGCCGGATGAATAGTTGGTAAATATTTTCTACAGATTTTGTAGTTTCTCTTGGTGTTGGCTTTTTTTTTCATTTGCTGTATAGAAACTTTTTAGTTTGATGCAAATCTTTCTTGTCAGTTGTTGCTTGTTTCTATGCTTATGAGGTTCTATCCAGAAAAATCATTGTACATTTTCTTCAACTACTTTCAGTTTCAGCTCTTATATTTAGGTCTTTGATCTCTCTTAAGTTAATTTCTCTACTGAGTGACAGACAAGGGATCAGGTTTTAGTCCTCTGCATGGAGATATTAAGGTTTCTTAGCACCATTTATTAAAAAGGCTGCCCTTTCTGAAACATGTGTTTTTGATGCCTTTGTTGAAAACCAATTGTCTGTATAAGGGTAGGTTTATTTCTGGGATCCTTGCCAGCTGATCATGTGATTGTTTTATACTGCATCCTCTTGATGTGATATATTATCTTTAATGATTTTAATATGTGAAACCATCCTTAAGATGGATTCAACCTGATCACAGTGAGAGATCTTCTTGATGTACTGAATTCCATTTGCTAGTAATTTGTTGAAAATGTTTGTTTCTATATGCATTAGAAATATTGGTTTGTTATTTTATTTCACTGTTGTCTGTTTTGGGAATAGAGCAATGCTGGTATTATAGATAGTTCCTTGCCTTTCTGGTCTTTAGAATGATTTGGGAAGGGTAAAGTCAGCAGTGGAACCATCATCCAGTCCTAGGCTTTCTGTTGGGAGAAATTCTATTACTGATTTTATCTCATTACCTGTTATTGGTCATTGGTCCATTCAGTTGTTTCAAATGCTCTCAGGGTTTGATTTTTGCTAAAGCATATGTCTCCAAAAACTGATACCTTCATGAAGATTTTCCAATCTGTTACCATAGAGTTTTTCACAATTCTAATGGTTCTTTTTGTTTGTGTGACACTAATGGTAATGTTTCCTTTTCCATCTCTGATTTAATTTTTTGGGTTGTCTATTTTCCCCCACCCTTTGGTTAGCTGAAGTTTTGTTGATTTTTATCTTTATACAAAAACCCAATTGATCTTTTGTAATTTTTTGTCTCTATTTCACTTATTTCTTTTAACTTTTGTATTAATTATGTGTGCATGCAGGTTTGTAGGGATGACATGTGTATGATAGGAAGGGGCATGTGCATGCCATAGGATCTGTGTGGAGGCCAGAGGACAGCTTGCGATATCAGTTCTCTCCTATCTTTACATGGGTTTCAGGGTTTGAATTTAGATCATCAGGCTTGTACCATAAGTACTTTCAGCCACCGAGCCATCTACCCAGCCCTAGTTCACTTATTTCTGCTCTGATTGTTAATTATAGTTTTGAGATTGATCTATTTCTGCTTTTTAAAAATCCTTAGTGTGCATTGGTAGATCATTTACTTGAATTCTGCTTATTTTTATCCCAGGTACTTACTGCTCTAAACATGTCTCCCAGTGCTGCTTTTGCTGTATTCTAAGTTGGAGCATGTTATGTTGTCATTTTAAATTTTTTTAATTGAATTTCTCTTTTGATTGTTTCCACGGACCACTGTTTACAGGAAAGTATGTCTCCAACCTCTACATATTTGTGTAATTGCTCTAACATTTTTCTCTCATCAATGACCTCTCGTTTTTTGTTCCATTATGAGCAGAGAAGATGCAGATAAAGAAAAGTGCCATTTTCAGGGAAATGGATGAAACTGGAAAACATTATATTAAGTGAGGTGACCCAGGCTCAGAGAAATAACCCTGGCTCTTTGCATTGGAGAATTTGTTCGTTCATGTTCACGTTCATTACTGATAACTAAAGATGTCATTTTGCCCATTCTCATTTGGCTGTTTCAGATGTTTTTGTTCTTTCTCTCTTGCTTATCGCCTTGATTTAATAGTTAGGTTTGACTTTTCTACTTCTTGGGTACCCACTCTCCTGGTGGGGATTTATACTTTCATGGTGACTGGGGTTTTTGTTTCACTTTTGAATGTAGGACTCTCTTAAGCAGCTTTTGTGTTTGCTTCTCTCAGAAGGATTTTATTCACCTTCATTCTGAAGGACGGCCTTTCTTGCTGGGTATAGCATTCTTGACTGGCACTTACTTTGCTTCAGAACTTGGAATACATAATTCCATTTCCTCTGGGCCTTTAGGGTTTCTTCTAAGAAACCTGCTATTAGTATAATGGGGTTAGCCTTAAAATGTGTCTTGGCACATTTTAAGATTCTAGAATCTTTCTTTTTACCTTAACAGTTTGTCTATAATATGCTGAAGTGAGGATCTCTTTTGATCATGTCTATTTGCAGTTCTATAAGCCTCTTGTATATGATTATATAATTTCCTAAGATTGAAGAAGTTTTCTACTAATCCTAACTAGGCTTTCTATGCTTATTAACTTTTTTCTAGTTATGTTTGGGTATTCAAATGCAGATCTTTATTCGTTTAGTGGTTCCTCAAAAGCCTTGAACGCCCTCACCTTTTTCTTTCTATTTATTTCCTTTCTTTCTTCCTTCATTTCTTTTACTTATTTATTTTGCCTGACTGAGATATTATAAAAGGTCTAGATTTTAGTTCAGATTCTTTCTTTCCATTTAATCTAGTCCATTGTTGAAGGTGTTGATTAATTAACTGATTTATTGAGTTAGTTTTCAAATGTTTATTTTCTGTTAGGTCCTTTTCAAAAACTCTACCTGGTTTATTTTTATTCTGTATTATCTTACTTTCGGTGAACTGTTTATCTGCATATTCTCAGGTCTTGCTCTGCTTTTTAATAATCAGTCTTTTGAATTGTCTATCACACTTTTCCCCCATATTAATTTCTTTAGGACCCATTACTAGAGAGCTGTGTTCTTTTAGTAGACTTCTATTATCTTATTTTTTTCACACTCTTTTGCTTTCACATTGGAATTTGTGCATTTGTTGGATTGAGATTCTCTGCTACTTTTTGGGATGAACTTAGAGGTGGTTTTCTCTTGACGATGTATCTAGGGTACTGATTTATTATACAGTTTTGGTTTAGTGTCTAGCCAGGCACTACAGTAGTTTACCTATAGCTTCTTTGGTTGTCACTAATGATTTGGGCGAAGTATATACTGTGGAAACATCAAACTCATTGTCCTTGTGGTCTCTGAAAGAGTTGTGGTAGAGACAACAGTTGATGTGGGCCATTCACCAATTGCCTACCCCTACAATGAAAATGGTGTTCCCCCAATTATATGATCATGACCATTGATGCTTTTTAGCATGCTACTCGCAAGGGCCTCTGGGATTGGCAGCCTCAGCGGTGATGAGGCTGCCTGAGACACTTGCCTTCTGACCGATCAGTGGCAGAAGTTCACAGGCAACATGGGGAGAAGTAGGGTAGGAATTACAGCATTCCCTTTGTGGCCCTCACACCCTGTGATAGTTAGTTTTAACCATCAAATCAACACAGTCTAGAATCACCTGCAAAGCAAGTCTCTATAAGGTGAGAGGTTGTCTAGATCTGTTTGCCCTGTGGGCATGTCTATGGGATATTGTCTTGGTTATTGGGAAAGCCCTTCTACTGTGGGTAGTAACATCCCCTAAATAAGGGGATCCTGGGTTGTGTAGGAGTACAGGAAGTAAGCTAACCACTACTATGGGTGCATTAATTCATTGCTCTCCATTCCTTATCGTGACTGTAGTATGACCAGGACTCTCAAGTTCCTGCCACTGTGACTCCTCTGCCATGATGGATTTTAGCCTGGAATTGTGAGCCAAATAAACCCTTTCTCCTTAAGTTTTTTTGTCACAGCCACAGAGTATAAACTCACCTTGGTCAGACAATGTGTGAAAACAGGAACAAGGAAAGAATGAGGTGGCTATAGAAACTTATGTTTCTATTTCTTGCCTCAGTGGTAGTGCCAAGCCAAGAGCAGTACATTTGCCAGAGCTAGCAAAACTGTACTTGTTTCTCCAAGTCATGTGTGCCCATGGGTTGGTGACAGCCAGAAACAAAGTTGATTCAGGTTCCTCAAAACAGTCCTGTGGGTAGGGCATCAATGGGCACTCTATTAGGCAGTGTTCTCTAGAGTGATAGGACTTATAGAATGATTCTCTATATATGTATAGTGAGAAAGGGGATTTATTAGAATGAATACAGGCTGTGGTCCAGCTAATCCAACCATGGCTGCCTATGAATGGAAGGCTACATCTGGAATGAAATAAAACCCAAATGTTTTACACCCATGAGGGATTTTTTCTTAATTAAATCATTTGAAGTGGGAAGACACACTTCTAATCCAGATCTTTGAGGTGGAAAGATAAACTTTTAATCCAGATCTTTTGAGGTGAGAAGATCCACCTTTAATCTGGACTACATCTTCTGTTGGCAGCCCATATAAAGAACATGGAGGAAAGAAGCTCTTTCTCTTTACCTGCTTGATTTCACATTCAGTAGCAAGTCCATTCCTTCACTGGCAACAGAGCCTACTTCTTAGGGATTCCAGCATATACTGAAAACCACTGGAGGCATCCAGCCTCATGGACTGAGCAACAACCAAGAATAGCCATCACAGGCACTGTGGTATCTCTCCTGCCCTGCCCTGTCATAGATGCCTAAACATGGTACAGAGGAGAGGGGAAGTAGAATCTCTGTGGGTACCTGCCTTCAGTTCTAGCTCTGGTGAGGTTAATGGACAGGTAGTCTGGTGCTTGGATATTTTCTAGCATTTCCCTGCTAGTCCACTCTTCCCTCATATCTCCATTTCTTTAAACTGGGGGATAGAGAAGAGATACTATGAGACTCTGATAAGCATTGAGATGTCTTACTTCTCAGATTTCTTCAAATGCCTCCCTTGAATCCTATCCTATGCTCACAAATACTTGTAGTCACATCTCAAAAATTCCATGGGCTGGTAAAGTCCCTCTCCTTCCGAAAATTTGGGCTTCCAAATTCTATGGATGTTACTAAAATGTTTCATTGAAATATCTCATTATAGATGAGTGTGGTGGTTTGAATAAGAATGGCCCCCCAAGATTCATATATTTGAGTGGCTCTACTAGGAGGTATGGTTTGTTGGAGTAGATATTACTTTGTTGAAGAAAGTATGTCACTGGGGTTGAGCATTGAAGTTTCAAAAGCCCATGCTATGCCCAGCTCACTCTCTGTCTATGTATCACGATGTAGCTCTCAGCTACTTCCCCAGCACCATGCCTGCCTGCACCCTGCCATGCTCCCCACCATGATAATAATGGACTCAACCTCTTCAACTATAAGTGAGTCCCCAATTAAATGTTTTCTTTAGTAAGAGTTGCCTTGGTCACGGTGTCTCTTCCCAGCACCAGAACACTAAAACAATGAGTTGAAGAAGAAATAGGTGGGTAAAACTGATGAAGTTTGGGGGGGGCACTTGATTAGCATGTACAAGCCCCTGAGTTTGATTCCCCAGAGCTGTCATATAGTGGGTAGCCATTCCAGCTTTGATCTGGAAGTTCCAACCCCCATTGAGGCTTCGGTAACTGTCACGCCTACAAGGCAGGGCCAAGAGAGGACCCTGAAGACCCGAGATCTGGATGAGCCGGCTCTCTTGGTTCCTGAACCCTGGACGCTGGAGGTAGACTGAGCAGAGTTCTCCAGAGAACACTGCCAGACTGCGCTATGTCTTTCCCAGACCCTGCAACCTACCTATCCCTTCATTTGTAAGTTACACCACTAAATAAACCTCCCTTTTTTAACTACGTGGAGTGGCCTTAATAATTTCACCAATACTGTCATCCTTCAAAGGAAGTAAAAGCAATTAAAGCAGAAGTGGATTGTATGGGAGAACAGTGAACTCTAGGGCCACATGAGGTTGGGCACCAGGCCCAGTGGATATCTAGTGGGAAATTAAAGAGTCCAGATCTCACAGCATCAACAGAAGCTACACCACCTTTTATTTATGTGCACCACAAAACCAACATCAAGTGGCATGACATTAACCAGCGAGCCTCTGGCCCATGAGAGTACAACATTCAAGCAGTGGGCCCTGATTTAGCTGCTCTTTCTTTCTGTATACTTTGCCAAATGGCTTTCTCAGACAGGGCGAGGTGAGTGTGGCCCAAAGACAAAGAATGCTGGAAAAATGGACAGGATGACCCTAAGGAGATTTTGAGCCGAGCCATCGAAGCTTTCTAGAACCATACTTGGTTTTTACTGCAGGTTGGATAAGAAAGCATCATAAGGGGAATTTTTCTGAAAAAAAAAATTAAACAAATAATATTGTGCAAGGACTCCTATCATTTACAGAGACCTCATGACAGACTCCTTAGGGGATGAAAATGTTATCTCCTGATGTGCTAACAAGTTCCTTCTATGGGAGCGTTAAGCTATGAAGCTGTTCTGTGGTCTTTTTTTTTTTTTCTTTTTCTTGGCTGATAGAAGGCTGCATTTCCCTTCAGTTATTGGGATTTTCCCAATATAAACCTTATTTTATTATCAATAGCCTTCGCCTTTCCCTTCATTTATTTGTTTTGTGTCTATTGTGTGTTAGGCACTTTTTAAAGTCTTCTGGTATATTTGTGTTTAATAATTTAATGTATTTTTCAGAATAATTAATAGACATCCAACCATGCACAGACCAGTGATTTTTTTTTTTAGTGTGTTGGCTTATGAGAAATCTAAGAGTGCATGCCAAAGATCCAATAAAAACAAAATAATGTGCTAGAGACAGGTATGAGTAATCGTGAATATTTTGCATAATGTATGTAGTTTAAAAGTCAAGTAAATACATTTTTCATTATTCACTACATATTCAGCCCTATGCTAAGCAATACAGTAAATGAAAAGTGGGAGACACATTCCTGGGAAATACAATTCTATTAGATGGGGGGATGTTACCACTGAGTATATTTACTGGCATCTGTTATTGAGATGCCAGTCATGTGTTAGGTGCATTCTGTGTGGCATGTGGTTTGACTTTTGCCTCCCCCCAGAAACTAATAAGTCAGGTGCGTCCTATGAAATCGGGACTTAAATGACTCTATTGTGCAGCAAGGGTGAGGATTTCTCATCCAGAACAGAAGGAGCATGTGCAATTGAATGCAGCTCCCTTCTAATATGCCAAGGCAAAAGAGCCAAGGAAGGCTTGGCAGCTGTCCCTGGGTAGGGAGGACAGTGGCCAGCCTGGAGTTGAGCTGTGTGATGTCAGCCATCTGACCCCCCTGCAACATGGGACCCACAGATGAAGACATTTGTTTCTAGGAGAGAGTTCGTTATATTAGCTGCTTTTCTTGTTGCTATGACCAAACAGTTGACAAGCAGCAATTGAAGGAGGTGGTTTTAATAGTTTGATGTGGTACAGCCTGTCATGATAGGAAGGCATGGCAGCAGGGTCCTGAGGCACCTGGTCACACTACATCTATAATCGTGAAGCAGTGGACTGGAAATGGGACCAGGCTAGAAAAATCTCAAGGCCTACTGCCCAGGGACCCAACTTTCTCTAGTAAGGCTCAACCTCCTAAAGATTCCACAGCCTTCTAAAACAGAACCACCAGCTAGGGTACTGCTCAATGTGAACCTACAAGAGATAGTTCACATTTAGACCACAGTACTCATACTGGAGATGATGCCTTTGACAGTTCTTAAAACCCTTAGCATTACCTGAAGGGTAATGGGAGAAATACAGTGACTAGTGTCTCAACAGTACAGGCTGGGTAAAGCCATCACGAGCAGTGTGTGGGCCCGTTTTCCTTTGCTAGGCGACATTTGAAGTGTCTCCTGCTCTGTAAAGCTTTGCTTTTCTCTCTCTTGGCCATCTTGAAGCAAATTGTTCATTGCTATTATAAATCTTCAAACAACAGAGGATAGTCATTCTAGTTTGCCTCCAGTAGAAGACCGGCCTCTTTGAAGGCAGCCATTTTCCTTCGCGCCGTCATTGGATGGAGCCCTCTCACTGAAGTTTTGTTGAGTGGATAACAAGCACTGTCAAACTTTTAAACTCCTAAGTCCAGAGGAAAGAACAAATTGAGTCTTTAGCAACTCTTTAAAACTACATAGCATGTGGTACAGGGCCTCTCTCTAGACGACAGCAGACACGAGATGAAATGACCAGTACATTTTCTCATTGTGATAAAGTTCTCCATATTTTTTGGTTTGCAGAGGTTTGGACAGTAAATCAGTGAGCTCTGAAATGAAAGCTCTATAAATAAATTGGTTCCAGTGGGCTAGCCATACGACGGATGGTGTATTTTTCAGTCACAGCTACAATTTTAATGAGCCGTCCTGGTGATGGATGGAGCTCTCGTGGCACTCTGTCCTTAACGCAGTGAGTGGTGGTCCTGGAGGTTCATTGTCCTGTCCTTATATTATGGGACAGATCTTTACATGTGTCAGGGCAGGTCTAGCTTGGAGTTTTTTATTTAATAGCAAGTTAAGCCCGAGGCCATGCTCAGACTAGACTGTTGTGATTGAGTACTGTAGAGAGAAGAAGATTTCTCCATTTCCTCCTGGAGAGCCAAATGCAGATATGCAAGCGTGTGTTGGTGGCTACTCATTTATCCTTTTTTCTTCCCTTTTGAAAGCATCTCAGCAGTTTTCTGTTGGGCTGATTTATGACAGCAATACCCAGCTAGAGGATACAAAGTGGCATCTTTTGAGAGCATAATCTGAACTTTGGATAGGAAACAATCTATTATATCTATTTATCCTAAATGTATCACAAGATTCTTATTTTTAGAGAGGGTTTCAGAAACTGGTTAAGAAAATAATTTTTCATTTGTTTGTTTGTTTGAAAAAAATGGGCTCAGCAATCAGGTCTTAAAAGATGGTACTTAACCACCGAGAACCCAGAGCAGTAGTTTTCAACCTGTGGGTCATGATCCCTCTGGGGGTTAAAACAACCCTTTCACAGGGGTCACCTAATACTATCAGAAAACACAGATATTTACATTATGATTCATAACAGTAGCAATATTACAGATATGAAGTAGCAACAAAAATAATTTTACGGTTGGGGGTCACCACAGCATGAGGAACTGTATTAAAGGGTCGCAGCATTAGGAAGGGTGAGAACCACTGGCGTAGAGGGTTTGGTAGGCCTCTTTTCCATGCCTCCTGTTGTCAGGAGGTGGTCAAAGGTCATCTTGAAATATACTTCCATACATACTGTAGAGAATTCAGTTGCCAGTTTGGGTTCACTTGAAGGATAGCTTTTAAGATATCAGCAAGACTACCAGAATCCAGCTCTGCAGTGCTGTTCCTCCGCCATCTTGTTGACAGTACAAAGGGCTGACATTCAGATCCACCGTAGCCCTGTAGTTAACAGTTATGCTTGTGGGCTCCTATTGTAGTCAGATTATAACTGGCAGGTTGGGGGTGGAGATGTTTCTCTCGGTTCACCAAATTCCCCCTCTATATCCTAAACAGAGGCTCAAGAGCCTCAGATTCAGACTTTGTTTCCACAGAGAAGGAGCTAGAGGCCTGGATGGGTAAGTGAATTGGCTAGGTTCCCATAACTGGTTAGAGTCAGTAGTAAGACCAACTGGGCCTATCCTAATGCAAATTAGACTGTTTTCCTTCCCCTATGGGGTCTGTACCATGAACAGCCATTGTATCACAAAGTAACATTTCTAGCACTCATTCATGCTAATACTTTTTGATGAAAACACTATAAGCACTCTGAAGAGGTGACATAAAGTAGCCATTTTCAACCCTGTGTATTCAGGAAGAGAGTCTACAGAGTTTGCTTGGGTTGAGTAACAGCTCTACTCTTGAGTTACCTAGTGAGGGATGAGGTCTGAGAGTTGGCATTTCCCCAAAGTACCAGCGGATGCTGACGCTGATGTGTTCTGAGCAAGACCCTGTGATTTCAGGCCATTCATCATTGGCCACCATGTTCTGTCTACCAGGTGTGTTACATTGTTCACTCCCTAGCAGGAAGTTACTGGTGACCCCTTTGAACTGTTCTGTGCATTTTTTTTCCATGGGAAGTCTTTAGAGTCTATCCTGAGTGGGGAGGGTGCCTTGGCTTTGAGTGAGATGGCCTTGGCACTCTGTGTTCTATCTAACATGTGGCAAGATCTTGAATAAGTCATGTCCTTTTCCTAGGATTTTCCAATCTGTAGAATGGGGGGAATGTCTTCTAACTCATATATAATTGTTGGGGGATTGCTTTGGATAAAGCATAGGGAGAGCTTAATGGTTAATAATTACTTGGTACGTCAGAGACCAGTCAGGAAAGAGTATAGCCTTGTGCCACATAGTGACATCTCAGCCAACTCTGGGTCACAGATATAACGGTGGCTCCCTAAGATTAAATGGGTCTGGAACAACCCCCCCCACACACACACACAAGTATAACTTATTATCATATACTTGTGGGAAAGCTGATGCAAACAAACCTACCATGCACGCTGGTGTGAAAAGTAGGAGCCTGGGCAGGACCTGAGACCTGATAATCAACCAACAGTTGTTATTGGCTTATGTAGCTGATATATTTTAGAGTGCACTCCTACTTATAAAATGTTTTCAGTAAAAGTTTGCTGTTCCGCCAGCAGTGGCCCCAGACACTCAAGTTCATGTGCCTGACATTTGCTATTGTGCTTCACCTATTCTCACATTTTTAGTCTACTTGGGCCCTAGGAGCCCATACGTACAAGCCGTGCAGCCCAGGTGTAGGATAATAGGCTAGGCCAGCTAGGTGCATGGAAACACGCTCTATGATAGTCACACAATGACAAAGTTATACAGGCACTCACCTTCCGGAATGTATAGCGGCCACTAGGCAGTGCATGTCAATGCTCCTTATAGGCAGAATTAAGTGAGAAGAATTACTCAGCAGATAAAAGGGTTCAGAAACCAAAGAGGCTATCTTGGGAAAACGGAGGGTTAGAAGCAGTATGAGGCTGCAGACCTTTGGAAGACTTGGCCAGAGCCTTGTCTGAGAACTAGTGCACAGAATAGCATTGACACCTGAGGAGACAATTCATATACAGCAGAAGCTGCAGCCATGGACTCCATCATGGAAACCAGCGGTGAGAAAAACCCAGGGAATGAGTTCTATGACAGCACAGAGCTAGAAGAAGACAGGGCATGAACCTCAGAGCTGCCGCCATTCTTGACGCACCAGCCATTGTTGGCATGGCAGTGAATGTGGGTTCTCTCCCGCTTACTCCTAGATCATGTCTTCTCCAGCGGCCTCACTGTGCTCACACATAAAACATGGGACCCACATACATACATACGCAGGAGTGTGGTCACAGGGTTAACTAACAGGAAGTGTCAGTGGGGGACGTTATTTCACAGTAAGAGCTGCTTCTTGAGCAGGCATTGCCATGAAAACTGGTATTAGGGAGCAACTTGGCCCTAATTATAGCCTCAAGTCACACCCCTGCATTCTGTTCTGGTACCAGGAGCTTAAGTTATCCAGTGTACAAAAGACAAAAACCAGAAGCCATCAAAAACCATAGGTACTAGTAGCTCACTGTTAAGGTTGGGTGGAGGATGGGGAAAATGGAAGAAAATGAGACTTTTTTTTTTTTTTTAATAGCAAGACCATGCCTTGAAATGCTATCACAGCTGGGCAGTGGTGGCACACACCTTTAATCCCAGCACTTGGGAGGCAGAGTCAGGTGGATCTCTGTGAGTTTGAGGCCAGCCTGGTCTACAGGGCGAGATCCAGGACAGGCACCAAAACTACACAGAGAAACCCTGTCTTGAAAAACCAAAAAAAAAAAAAAAAAAAAAAAAAAAAAAAAAAAAGAAAGAAATGCTATCACCTAGAAGTATTTATTTTTTACCATTAAAGCATTCAGATAAATAATATTCAGATAAATAATATTGAGCACATTCAAGTGACCAATCTGTACCTTTTTGTTATTTATAAAACTGAGTTGGGATAATGAAACAAATAAGTTGGTGGAAGTTTAGAAATGTCTCTGATGAAAACTAAAATTTCAAATGGAAACTTAAGTTTCAAAACAACCTTTATTCTGTTTGAGGACCTAATACAATGCATTAAGCAACTTAAAACAGTACATAGCTTCACTGAATCTATAACTTGAACAAAATGTCAAGGAGGCACACTCCCTCCCCCACCCCAGTTACCTTGTAAAGGCAAAATTACAACTGATCATGACATCCTCCTCCCTCTCGTCAAAAGACCAACTTTATTTTATCAATGTCATATAAACAGATTTGTAAAAACATTTAACAGAGTATAGCTTTAAAAAATACACACATATAAATGAGGGTTTTTTTTTTTTATTTTGTTTTGCTTTTATTTTCTTAAATAGCAGCATCCTGGGCAGCCAATGCTATCTCATGGTACAAGTTCAGTGTGAAGGTGGAGAATCTGTCCAATTGAGCCACCTTCTCCCTAACCCCCAGTACTAGTTATTTTATATAACTATAGAGTTTTGTAAAAAATAGGAGAATTTGGCATTTTGGAACTTTGTCCCATGTGAGGCATTGTGCTTTCAACTGCCCCTTTCTTAAATGACCCTAAATTCAAACAGACAGCAAAGCCCACTTTCCAACTGACTTAGATACCATGCATTGCCAAAGCACAGTTGGGAAAACCAGCAGGAACTTTCTCCCCATAAGGAACATCAGTAGGACTTCCCAAACAAGTTACTAGTTCACAACCAGATAGATGACAAAACGATTGCTTCCTCACAATGACAGCTCACAGAAACACACTCTGACTAGACAACACTGAGAACGAGGATACGTCAGGTAAGCAAGTCCTCCAGACCTGCTCCCTGAAAGGGCATAGCTCCTAAACAGAAAAAATGTCCAACGATGAACTTCTCACTTCATTTGCCGACAACTTTCACCTTTATAAGACAAAAGAAAGCAACATCAAAGGGAAAAAAACCCACACACATATACAAGACCTGTACTAGACATCTGCTTGTTATGTACTTGAACTCGACTGTGGATCTGCGTGGCTGAAAGGTGTCCTGGAAACACAGTCCATGCACATATACATATATACATATATCCAGGGCCGTGAAGTTGTCAAATGTTGCAAACATATTCTTGCTGCCTTTTCATGTGGTTATGACTGCTCTGGTGTGGGATATGAGGTCCCAACCCTCCCACTTCTATAGTCCAGCTCAGCTTCTCAGCAGCTTAGTGTCTGGCTGTCTTTAGGATGTGACAGTTGGTGAGAAAAACTATGTGGGGATTCTTACATATCAGGAGTGCTGTATCCATCTACACTCATGAGCTACCTAATGGATGCTACTGGATGACTGCCTTGATGGAATTCACAGAAACTTAATGATCAAACTTCTCTAAGGACAGAGTTGGTGGGCATACTAACCTGTCATCAAAAAGGCATTCAGCAGGACAGGTGTGACATAGCTCACTACTGTGTAGAACAAGTGACTTCTACCTTCTGACGAATGGAAAATCTATTGTACCACAGTTCATGAGATGAGACGTTTTTGCAAGTCATCTTGCCGAGTGTTGAACAAAAAACACAGAACTTGTAATGAAATGGCCAATCTCAGATCCATTTTTAAAATTAAAAGGAAGTTACTTGTGTTTGATAGCATACATGATGTGCTACAGAAAGAAAGAGAAAGAAGGAAAGATGGAAAGATGGAAAGAAGGAAAGATGGAAAGATGGAAAGAAGGAAAGGAAGGAAGGAAGAAAGGAAGGAAAGAAGGAAAGAAGGAAAGAAGAGAGAAAGAGAGAAAGAGAGAAAGAGAGAGAGAAGGAAAGAAAGAAAGAAAGCAAGCAAACTTCAACCACTAAACCTAGCTTACAACTATTAACTATTCAGTCTTATGTGGCATGGCAGAATGTTACCAATGGAGATTGCAAAGGCCAGAGGAAACCCAGGGAATCCTCAATTGTCTGGCAGTAAGGACGGTAGGTTAGAAGAGTAAAGTCTGTGGGCCCACAGTCTGGCTGAGTGACTTTTGCTCTCGAGGATGAGCAGTGGCTTCATAGAAAAACAATACCCTCTCCAGACCATTAACCCAGCCATCAGGCTGCAAATTCCAAAAGATGAAAACAGCAACACTAAAAGACACAAAATACCTTCACCTTAGTCTAGGAAGGGAAGAGAAATCAAGTTGTGCATCTGATATTGAGAAAGGGAAACTGAAGATGCCCCTTGAATCTACCAGGGCTGTGACTGTGACTTCGGTTAGCCTCCACTCTTCACAGCATGTGACAATTCCCGATAAACACACCAGCTTCTGCACATGTACATCAGGGTAGGCTCGAACTCTTCAAGATGCCACCAACTGCTCCTCTCCTCACCATGAAGTACAACATGCACAATGATGTGAACGAGAAGACTGCTCTTTGTATTTCTTCTAACAATTTCCACAAAGCACAGTCACCATCTACATGGGTCGACTCCCTTTCTGTTCTAAAGTGAACAGAGAGCTAGGAAAACAACAAATGTCCAGCTAAAAGGCTTCTTTTTCAGATCATGCTTTTGCCGAAAATGGATGGTGGCCAGCTGCTGTGACTAGTCCAATATTAAAAAGAGAAAGAGCACATTTTCTAAATGCAGGGATTCAACCTTGAGACCAGTGTGTTCAACCACAATAACAACAACAAAAAGAGCACGTTCCAGGAACCCCCAAAACAAACCCAGCACTTCATGAGAATGGAGATGCTGGCTAGCTCCGCTGCAATGGAGTTACAATAGGTCTGGAGTTGCTGCTGATTGGTAATGACTACCAAATTCAGATGGGGAAAGATGGAGACAGCACATCCCCGCTTCAATTCTTCTCCCCTTCTCTGGAATCCCGAGAAAGTGCTCACCACCTTACCCCCTCCTGCCCCCCCCACCTGTTACAATCCATGACTCCCTTGCCCTCCAGATTCAAGAAGTTCACAATTCATTAGGAAACAAACATTGCCAGGTACCGTATTTCAAGAGTCTTAACACTGTTGGACTCAGCAATACTTTGTCATATCATATATCATTTTCTTTTTCATTTTTATTGAATAAAGCAGCTTTGAAGCTTATTAGGCCCTGCCCAACATTTAGTCAAAAAAAAAAAAAAATCTGTTATGAACTTTTTAACCTTGGGCTAACAGCCAAGGACTCTGTACAAGAAAAACTGTAAAATATTTCATAGTTTTAATTCTTAAGCCATTTTCCTTTCTGGCCTCCTGTACATGTCTTTTAAAAAAAAAAATAACAAAACAAGTATTAACAAAAACGAGGGACAATATTTTCAAGCAACGAAAACTGGGGTGAGGGGAGCTTATTCTGAAGGTGTATTTGAAACTGGTAACAACATAATAAAAATTAAGGATTGCATAGCGCAGCAGGTTTAGCCTTCAGCAAAACAAAACAGAAGCTATTTGGTATTGATACAAATCCATCTATTTGATAGTTAGTCACCCAATATTATGTACATATTTTATATACTGAATGTCACTTCGAGTCCCCTTGCCCACACTCATTTTTCTGTTGGTGGGTGGTTGGTTGTTGATTTGACAAGTTCTAAGCAAAACATTTTTCCGGTCTTTTTGTTTTATTTTTTTTCCTCCGAACATGCTGCATTGATGTTCTCTCAAAGTGTCCCATGTGAGCAGACCTGCCTCTCTGCTCCAGATCGTTCGTTCATTAAAAAGGAAATAACCCACAGTGCGACGTGTCTGGGCTCACCACACCCAGCGACACCCAGGCTGGACCAAGCGGTTCCAGGCCCAGGCCTTTCAGCCCTGTCTACCTTCTGGTCTCCAAAGTTCCAACTTGTAGCTGGTAAAGCTTCAGAAAGCGTTAACAAGCACCATGGTTAAAGGCCTCTTTGTCCCTGCACGGAGAGATTTTTTTTTTTGCATTTCCTTTTCTCTGTGTGTTGGCTGTGTGTTGTGGCTTTAAATTAAAAAAAAAAAAAGAAAGAAAAAGGATAAGGTTAGAAACGTCTAGTCATCCAACAGCCCTAGGCTGCCGTGTCTTCCCCGACTTCTTTTTGTCCAAGAAAGCTCTAGTCCCATGTGCAGACAGCCAGCTTCATTTCTGCAGCTCAGTTCACAGGTCGGGCTGGAGAGGAGCCCTTGGCTTCCCAGAGGCCTTGGGTGGCTTGAAGGTGAGGAACTGGATCCGAGGGCAGCGTGCTTCATCGCCTCTGCTGTGCATATACCGGGTATGCTAGTGTGACGTTGAGGGAGTCATTGTGCTGCACAAGGGAGGTGTGTTGATAATGTAGCACCAGCTCCTTCAGGGAGCTGTACAGGTTGTAGGGCTCGGCAAAGCCGTAGCCGGTGGCAGTCTTGTTGATAACACAATGCTTGACTTCGCCGTCTACCCTGGAGAGGGAACAACCACAACAAAAAGTCTCAGACAAACGGAATGCCGCAGGGTATGTTTTAACAAAGCCATCATCATGGAAGGGCACAGTGAATGGGTCTGTGTCACTCCCGGGGAGCCAAAGCCACGGTAAACTGTGAGTGGCACTTTTACTGGTCAAGTGACACACACAAGGTTATTAAGCATTTGGGCCTGCTTCGGTGGACTGTTTGATGGTTAAATGGTTTAAAGGAGGGAGAGGCATGACATGTGGATTAGGGTTCATATGAGACATGAGATGAGTGTGTGACAGATGTGTGGCTGCACATCACTTGTGGCAAGCATGTGACAAAGGGCAGCTTCCCACCTCCCAGGTTCTGGTGTTACTGTCTCTGTGGGACCACATGCTAGCTTTCCTCCAGTTATAATCAAACAACTCTCCAGCTTGGAATTTATTCAGAATTCTCCTAGCCTCTTGTCCTAACTCAAAATCCTCCCTCTGTCCGTCTTATAGGAAGAGTTCTTAAATGAAGCAGTGATTGGCATAGACTAGAAGGTACTTTTAGTGTCTTTCCACGCAAGAGGACATTTGCTTCTCTGTCCCGAGGATGCTAGTGACTCCACGCCCACTGTTCTTCCTGTTGACTCAGGGTCCCCATACACAGCCTGTGTTGATCTCAGTCACTCTGAGTGCTAGGATTACAGATACCATGCTCAGCCTTCTGGTTTTACTTTTCAAAGCACTTCCCAAACGATTATGAAATAAAAAGGAACTAGGCTACAAGACAGAAATGTGTCTCCTTCGGGGTGTATCTATCTCTGCAGGATGGTAGTGGGGTCCTTCCTCTTCTTGCTCTGATCAGTCCCTGAAGGATTACTTTATTTTAGGTGATGGTCTCATAAAAATGACCTTGCATTCTAACTATATTGACTTTTAGAGGAGTGGGGACAGTGGGAAGGCGTGGCCATTTCTGTTTATAAGTAAGATGGGGGAGCGGGGAAGACCTCAGGACAACTAGAGATGAACTTGTCTCGACATTGGACCCCGAGTCCCAATTGTCCTACCAAATGGTGATAGGTGTCTGTTAGGTTCTTAACAGGCTCATTTATCTGCCTAGACTAACTGCGCCGTATGATTCTTTGAGGTTAAGATGTTTTCAAATCCTGACCTCCAGGGACTAAGCGAGGGAAA